>CM076577.1:1162219056-1162373130 GCA_034641835.2 Pinus albicaulis
AAATCAACACGAATATGGACAAGTAAGGGGGCGATGTGGTGCCCCAAGTACAAGTGTCGTAAGTGAGGAAATTCGATTTTAAGGAGTGGTGAAGTGACCCTTCGTGGAAAAATGTGTCCGGGTGAAGTATCAAATCACCAAAAACTAAGTAAAACCCATTTGAGAGCTCGGTGAGATCTATCCAGCGGTGCTGACGGTTCGGCGAACGGGGCTACGGTGTGGTCGCAGCAGTCGAAAGAAGAAACATGGGTTCTCTTTTAATGAGGCGGTTTTCCCTCCAAAATCATTCATTTTCTATTGTTGCTGTGGTGAATGTGGAGAGGAGAGAAGGCCCTAAATCTTGCGGCGAACGTAGCGGACAAACCGACCGTTGGATTCGAGATCTGTCAGTTAGAGGTAAGAGGCCTAACCTTGCTCTTGCATTTTGATGGATTAGATTTGCGATTTAGGGCCCAACACCCCAGAAACAGCCCCTCCCTCATCTCTACGGCCGGGTCGCACTTTTTGGGGCAAAAAGTGCGACCCAGGACGCAGGTTTGAGGGCAAAAAGTGCGACCGGGTCCAGAAAATGGCAGAAAACTGCGACCTGGGAGATGAGGGGGGCTTGGTGTTGTTTGATGGCTGGGAGTTGGGTTGTGGTGTGTGGTTATGGTTTTCCCGATCTGTACCCTGACAAAAAGAATGTGTTTGTGCAGGTATGGCAGAGTTGCGGGTCAACTGGAGAGAGAGGGATCTGGGAACACTTCGGACAGAGATCCAGGCGGATCAGGGCGTCCGTCGTGTATTGGCCAGATTTGGGGTTCTCAAGTTTGTGGAGAACCCGTTGATGAGAGCAGGGGAACCATTACTGGCCCGGATTATCAGTTATTGGGATCTAGATCAGGAGATCTTTGTAGTGCAGGGGCACAGGATCGAACTGACGGTCCAGGATGTGTACTTCCTGACCGGCCTCCCACCATTGGGGATAGTGGGAGACACGCAGCCAGTGTTGCCGCGGGGGCGGCATATCATGGAGTTTGTGGAACGCCATTGTCGGCCGGGTTTCCAAGTCAAGGGGACTCGGATATCGATCGGGGATCTAGAGAGGCTAGAAACCCGTGCAGTGGCCGCAGCTGTGCTGCGAATCCTGGGCACCCAGGCGTTCCATCACATCACCGGTGGGCAGATGATGATAGTGGAGAGTGTGTTGAGTGGGACCTACTTTAGGTGGGCCCAAATGATGTTGGTGTCGCTAAAGCGACAGTTGTCGCTATGCAGGCGGCAGGTGAATCATGATTGCTCATATGGGACTTTGTTGTGCGCCTTCTTCTTTGAGAAGATCCCGACCTTGAGGCCTCGTGTGCATCTTCCGGATGGGGGCCCGAGAGAGCCCAGGATGCGTCGTTGGGGACGACTACTCTGCAAAGGAGGAGGAGGGGCGGTCGGGCGAACATTTCGACCGGAGTTCTTTGCCCATTGGGATCAGATGTCGTTGTACATAGACGACTACCCTTATAGTGGGATGAGCTATTGTGGGGATCCGGATCTGCCACTTCCGGCTGGGCGAGTTTGGGGGCCCGATGGTAAGTGACAAATTGCTATTCTTGTATGGGCATTTTTAAAGTTTTTGAATAGTAAATACTGATACTGATTCAGGGACTTTTGGTATGCAGATATAGCACCGATAAAACCGGCCGGATATATGGGACGACCGGCAGCGTCTGGAGCTACGGGTCCGAGTGGATCGAGAGCAGCGCAAAATGATGGGGCAGCCGCCCTACTGGAGGACATCCGCCGTAGATGTGAGCAGCTGTTGACCGGAGTATCAGAGCGTGGGTGGCAGGATTTAGATGACCAGTACATAGAGCCATGTGTTGGTATCCCCTCGGAGTGGCGAGGTATCATGCGGCGCATGGCGATGGCCGGTCAAACTATGCGGGATCTACATGCTGCAGGGGCAGAGCCATTGGCCCGGGAGCCTCCAGATAGTGATTAGGGGCATATGGTACCCCTTCTGATGTATGTAGGGGCAGGTGTTGCCCCCTAGAACGTATGGAGGGGCATATGGTGCCCCCAGTTTTTGTTTGTAACATGCTATGGGCATGTCGTTTGTATATGTATGGGGGGGCGTATGGTGCCCCCAGTTTTTTGTTTGTAACATGCTATGGGCATGTCGTATGTATATGTATGGGGGGGGCGTATGCTGCCCCCAGTTTTTGGAACATGCTATGGGCATGTCATGTGTATCAGAGTAGGTGGACTCATCAATATAAGGTTTGCGACACATATTATGGATATGCATCGTCTTTTGATGGTTGATTTAATGTTATTGTCTTGTATGAATTGTGTGTGATAAATGCCAATCTAGAACATGGTTTGCAATACTATCTACGTAGTGATTCTGGTCTTTGGGTACATGGTTGAAAGTTATGGTGTCAAACGCACGTATTAAGACTTTTACTCGTAAATAGCGTCTAAACAGCACAGGGTTATGCACACGATAAACACCATTTAGTTGCATGACAAGAAGCAAGGAATCCAAACGAACGTGCAGATGGCGAATGCGATGCAACAAAGCATCAGCTAGTAGGCCACGCACTGCATCGTATTCGGCCTGATTGTTGGTGGCAGAACCAATGCATACCCCGTTAGACAGAACGAGGTCATGCAAGGGGGTGAAGATGGCCCACCCTGCCGAGGCAAGAGTCCTGGAGTAGCGACTTGCACCATCGGCGTAACCGATAAAGGATGTGGACGGGGGGATGCACAAGGTGGTGTGACAAGACAATACATGAGGGGATGAAAGGAAATGACGGCAGCGTGAGGGGACAGAAGTCATCAAGCAGTAATGGCGGGGGGAAAGGGCAGGATGAGCAAAACTCAAACAAGGTGATGTATGAGAACTATCGGCAACATGGCGAGGACTCGGGCTGCGAAGGTCAACAGAGACATAAGTGGAGTGATCTCGAGTATCAAGGGACACAACGGGGGAGGCGGCAGATGTGCTAGGATCCAAGTGTCGTGCAGAGGAGGATAGGTAAAGAATGGTGACTGTAGACTCCGTCATCTGGACATCAGGGGGGGGGATGTGGATGGGAGCGGTGGAATCCTCAGGCTGGGCTGCAGCATACTGCGCGAGAATGGGAGAGGCGGATTGATTTTTTTCAACCTCATACTCGCGGATCACCTCAAGGGAGGCACGGTAATGCGTCAGGTGAGGACAATGATGGGAGTAGTGGCCATGGACACCGCACAAAGCACAAGGCTTGTTGGTGCGGAGAGTCTTGGGGTTCTTGGAGACGGTCGAAGCGGGAGTGGGAGTTTCAGGGACCGTAGTGTCGGGGAACGCGACTTTTACCATGGGGCGAATATGGGGTAACTCGGGACAAGCATGGGTGGCATGACCGATGATATCACATAAGGCACAAGGCTTCGAGGGTGGGGGAGGAGCCGAGGTGGTTGTGGTGGGTTGGTCTTTGGTTGCCCCCTTGCGGGCTTTTCCTTTCTTCCCGGGAGCCGACTCAACAGGAGAAGGGTCCTGTGGAGGTGCTGGGGGCACAGTGGCTATGGAGGAAGCGAGGGGGACCGGTTGAACCGGTGTCAAAGCCATGTAAGGTTTGGGGTGACCCGGGGGGGTGGCGGCTGGGGGGTCAAGGTACCAAACCGGAATACCCAAGGTCAAGTTAGGGAGAGAAAGGGTGGCCATGACGGGGACGGAATATACTCCTGGAGGGGGAGCCAAGAAGGGGATCTGTCCAGCAGGGTAATGACCAGGAGGAACGGCTCCAAGATGGTTAAGGCCAGGGGGGACCGAGCCTGGAGGATAAAGAGGTTCGGGGGTACCAGCTGTAGGGGGAGGGCCAGAAAGAGGAGGTCCGGCTCGCTGAGATGGATGGCTAGGAGCGGGTTGCGGAGGGCGGGGAGGAGGGTGCGGGCTAGCCGAGGCAGGCCGTTTATGGGCAGCCTGAGACGATTGCATCATGCAAACATTTGACAAGCTGGGATCAGTAACAGGAGGGGGAGGAAGGTGAGGAAAAGTACCAAGCAGGGTGGAATCTTTATAGACACCAGGGGAGACACTGGTCAAAGAATCGACGGTTTGCTTGTTGGCTACAGAAGAGATGGTCGTCTCGGAGGCGGATGGAGACGGCGGCTCATGATACGATAGCTGGTCAATGGTGACTATCTTTCCATTATGTGGAAAAGACATCTTGCGGAAAACCGCGGATGGGACAGCAGACATGGCATAGGTGTAGCTGCGCCCCAATATAATGTTGTAGTCTAGAGGGGCATCAATAACTTCGACGTCAACGCAAACGGTCTTACCGGCGAGGGTGATGGGACAGTTACGAAACAGGCCAATGGGCTGGGAGGCGTGACCGTCCCACGCTCAAAGGGTGATCGTGGACGGGGCCAGCTTAGGGGATCCGAGCTGCTTCCAAACCGAAGCGGACATCACGCAGGCGGATGCCCCCTCATCAATTATACACCGGGATACAGTGGCGTTCCGGATTTTGACTGGGATTTGGAAAGCGACGGAAGGAGGGAGGGGAGGGTGATCCGATTGGGTGGCGTCGAAAACAATCATTTGGTCATCAGCAGGATCAACAGCGCCCACGGCAGATAGTAGAGCCTTCCTTTGAGAAGGGCACGACTGGAGGAGTTCCAGTGTGGAAATGGCAGCAGGGGATTGTGCCAAATCATCTACTATACTGTACGATTGAGCGGCTCGACCGGAAGCGGCATTTCGGCGTAATGGTCCCTTTGGAATCTTTGGATGAACCTCAACTTTGGGTTGAGGGATGTGTAAGGGGCCACTGGATGTCGAAAGAGGCTCTGTAGAACCTGAAGATGGAGGCTCGGGAGCAGACTGAGCAGGAGGCATGGGGTACTGGCGAGACCGAGTTTGAAGGTGAAGGTCGACGGAAGGGGACGGATCGGAGTGCATCATAAGGATCTGGTAGTCAGAGGAACCAGAAATGGACGAGGGTGTGGCTGCATGGCTGTCGGGGGGTTGGGTAGCCACGAATCCCTGTTGAGGGAAAGGATCGGTGAACACAGCTGGCTGGGTAGTGGCCACATTAGGAGGAGCGTGAGGGGAGGCGTGTTGTCCGCGCAATGTGGCTTGAGACTCCCACATCTGTCGCATCTGGGGTAAGAGAGGACAATCGTGAGTGTAGTGACCGTAAACACCGCAACACGAACAGGGCTTGTTTGTGCGAAGCGGCCTGTCCGGCTTGGGCGGGATGCCCTGAGGCTGGTTGCTAGTGTTAGGGTCCATACCAGAATTGGGTCCTCGGTTACCGGGGGCAGATGGGTTCTGGTTGCCTCGCCGCCTTCTTTGAGAAGAAGGGGGGTTAATCGCACCCTGTTGTGCAAATACTTGCCCTGGAGGGGGTTGTATGTGCTGTTGCAGGTTGTGAGGAGGCAAGGGAGGCGGAAGCGCATATGCTGGAGGAGCTGGCGCACCAGGCTGTGGATAAAATTAAGGGTTGGGTTGGGCGACATTGAGGTAAGCAGGAGGTTGGGCAAAAGGAGGAGGCATGCCGTATCCTGGATACATGTTACCGGGGGGGGGAAGAGTGCTTGAGGTGATGGCCCCTCCCTGAGGGAGACCATGGCTCATAGGGGGGTGAGCAGATGGGTGGGAAAGAGATCCAACAATACCGTCGGCGGAATGAGATGCCCCCGGGGCGTTAGCGCCACCGGGCCTGGGGATGTCAGGAAGAACGGTATAAACATAACCAGATTGAGCGTAGATCGGGTCATATTTTAAAGCTATTTGGAGGGCGGCTTCTTCAGATTGAGGAAAGTGAGAGGCGACATCTTTGCCGATGGGAGACGGGAGGGTGCGAAGGAACCAGTCCATGTAAACCCGATCTTCCAAGGGAGGGGCTCGACATAAGCTCCGTCTTCGTCGCCATTCCTGAACATGGGCAGAAAGGCGTGTGGAAGAGGATTGCTTAAATGAAGTCAAGAGCTCCGTACCGGTGTCGTATCGGAGAGGGAGCTGGAAGTACGACAGGAAGGCTTGGGCAAGAGTCTCGAACGTGGTATGGGAGGAAGTGGCCTGTTCGACATACCATTTAGAAGCTTCGCCGGTAAGCGTGCGTTGGAACAAACGAAGACAGATGGAGTCATCGGTAATGGAGTTGGAGGAACACCACATGTGGAAAGACCGGACGTGATTGGTTAGGTCTTCGCCATTAAGGCCCTCGAACTTAGGGATATCAGAGGGTAGCTTGGTGGGCATAGCGGGCCAGGTAGTATTATGGTGAATGGGGTCATTAATCAACTGATGGAAATCGGGGAGGCTGAGGCCTGCAATGTACGGCAGCACAGGGGTGGCCGGAATAGTGGTTGTGACGGTTCCGCTAGAAGTAGGGCCGACATTGGGGCCGGGAGAACCGCTAGCGTTAGGCCCTGATCCGGACATGGTGAAGGTAAAAGGGGGAGAACCGGAAGGAGAAGGGGGACCCGATGAATCAGGAGAGGAGTCGGAGTGCGGACTCGAAGGTGGACTGGCTCGACGGCGGCGGTGCGGAGCAGGTCGATCAACCGGAAACTGAGGATGAAGGCCAAGAAGTCTCCGGGAAAGGCGCCTTGGGGGCGCAATGATGACAGGAAGAAGGAAACCGACAAGGGCAGAAAGGGACAAAATCAAGAAGGTCAAGGGCAGAAAAGGTGCGGTGACAATTGATTTTAGAGTCTTTGCCAGGCGGTGTAAACCAGGCACTTATTCACTTAGGTTCAGTGTGTGGTGTGCGTTAATTTTAATTTTTAAACCCTTTCCGTTGTTTGAGAGCAAGAAAAAGTGTGCGACGTAGCTGAAAATAAACCTACAGAGAACAGAATAAAATGCTGAAATAACAGAAAAATACCAGCTACGTATGCATCTATCTAAACCAAGAAGGTGGGTCTCTCACAACTATGCTGAAAAGAAAGGGAAAAACTATGGAAACACACACAAAGGAAGCTCGACGGATCTAGGGTCAAAGGGGACAGAGATCTGGAGGATAAAGCTGCAGACAAGGGGTGCAGATCACAGCCAAGAGACAGAGGCAAGGTGGCTGGAAAAAGGGAAATCAGCAAAAAACCGGGGGGGGGGCAAGGCAGAGGCCTTTAGAAGAGGTCCAAACAAAACGACAAGAGGTGATTTGAAAGGAAAAGAGGCTGATTTCAATGGATCTGGAAGAAGAGGGGGCTGAAGCTCTGAAACCGACGGCTGAAACAGCTGAAACTCTTCCACAAAAAAGTGGAGGGTACTAAAGCCCTAAGGGGCTGGGTTCCCACTTAGATGAGTAAAAACAGATCAGATCTTGGTCAAGGCGGGCTGAGACAGAGGCTGGAAAACCCTGGCAGAGGCTGCAGCAGAACCCAGAAAAATTACAGAAAAAATGCTGGAAAAAAGGCAGGTCGCAGGTTCTGACCTGATCTGAGTTGAGGTCGCATGAAACAGGCCAAAAGGTGCGTCCAGGTCGCAGGTTTTGGGCCAAAAGGTGCGACCCCCCCGTTCCGGCTGTTTCGGCGGCAGATTTTCTGAAAAATTGCCGTCTCAGGTGCGGCTGGTGTCGCTTACCTGCGCAATAGGGCCAGAAACACACGGAAGTTAGAAATTTTAGGTTTTTAGGGTTTTATGTGAAAAAAAATGACATGAAAAGAGAAAAACTAAGCAGCTGAAAAGAAGCCCTAGGGCCTGAAGTAGCTGGATATGCAGGAATATGAGAAACGACAGCGGTCGTAATTTAAAACCCGTGTGGGGTCGCCATTTGTTAGTATGAATTCTTCGTCGAAGTGTACGAAAAAGAACCACTTTAGCTACGCATAACTAATAGCCCTAACAACAATAATGGCTGCAAAACATCTTCGGATCTGCAATTAGTAGTTAAAGTGCTGCAACAAACAGATCTATAAATGGAAAGACATTAAGCAGTAAAGTAAAGAGTTTGCTCCATGCATCCAACAGACAAGACAAGAACATGATTTTTGAATGAATTTTTATATTACAGGGCACCTGGGAGGAAACAAGAAGGTGTATCCGGATCTCCTCAATGGGATGGGTTCTTTGTAGTCCTCAGCACTTCAGATCTAAGCTTTCTCTCTCTTGTAGATGTAGAAAACCCAATGTAGAAGGTAGAGCTCAATGGGAGCAAAATGGCAGAAATGAGACCAAGTGTATAGATCCCGAGTGATCTAATATGCAACAAAAGGTGAAGAATGAAGGGGAAAACCCTCCTATTTATAACAAAATATTGGGTCATTCTAGATCTTGGTGCATGATTAAAATAATGTTAACCAAATCTAGATCCACCTCTATGGAATATTTTATTATTATTTGTTGGAGGGAAAGGGTGTTTGACTTGGGTCAAATCCCTTGATTAGTGAAAAATAAACAAATAAATGATTTATTTATCTTTTTAAGGAAGTGGTTGGGATATAATCAAATAAATAATGATTTATTTGATTAATGGTGGTTGATTTGGTCATATTTAACAAGGAATATTATTTCAATAATTATTCCTAGAAAATAATAAGATAACTATGGGTTTATCTCATTAATTTCTTTGTTTTTGGGTTAAACATGACTGGGAATAATAATTAAATTATGGTTTAATTAATTATTCCTTTTGGGGTTTCCTAATTAACATAGTGAAAGCAGTTTTACTTGGGGTAAAACTGGTCTTACATGGTGTACTTGGGTCCATCTAATGATGAAGAGTTAGATGACCAAAAAATGGTGTAACAACACACTAAACCACCATAAATTCTAAGAAAAAATCTTCACTTGCAATGGAAAAACTCTTAACTTACTTTCACACCACAGATTTGAGCACATTTGGAAATTTTGGGGAAGTTTGTGGTGAAATTGGGCTTGCAGCTCTATGCGTCGCACCACAAACCCAACGTGTCGCGCCCTTTTGCAGGAGACTTTTGGAGACCTTACCGATGTCCAAATTGGGCGCAAGATAGCTCGTTGGAAATATTATTGAGTCTAATTTCCAACCCAACTGGAATTTTTCAATTTGGAGTTCATTTTCCCTGTCAAAAATCAAATCTCCGAAGACTGGTCAAAATGTGCAAAATGAGGCTGCCTCAAGGCAGAGTGTTGTTGCAGTCAAATTTTGAAGGTCTTCTTCAACTCAAAATTGAGCTCATGATAGCTCATTGGAAATATATTTGTGTCTAGTTATCATTTGACTCATCAAGCAAGTCATTTGGCCAAACAAGCTAGGATAAATCTTTATTTTCCCAAGGTCACTTCAGAGGTGCATCAATTCTCCTGAGGCAACTGTATTTTTGACATTTCTCTAAAACCATGACACCTGTGTAAAAATTGAAGGATTTTTTTCTTCCTTGGCATATTTTGGACAAAACCTCTCTTATTTTTCCCAAATTCATCTTTTATGCTCAGAAACATCATTGGAGTAAAACTTATCCCGATGTGTGGAACAAGGGATTTGTCGAAATGAAGCGAAATGAAGGGGATAAGGGGCTTATAAATTATTGAGAAAATTTTGAGAAGTAGGGAGGGATTTTAGGAAGCAGGAGAAAGTGGAATTTCAGAGATTGAGTGAGGGGAAGGGGTCCACAAGGCAAAACACGGGCCTAGCCTAGAAAATTGCCAAGTTGTAGCAATAAACTAGGGCTTGTGCGAAAATGAGGAATTTGGGGGATCTCAGTGATGGGAAGTGTTTAATAAGGTACATTAAGGATAGGGAAAGGTGTATGAAAATTAGGATACAAGTTTTGCTGATGATTTGACCATACAAGATAAATTACATCCAAAACCCTAGGAGAGGTAAATGAACCTTACCTAGGCACAACTGAAGCATGAACAAGGTGTAAAATGACCCAATGGAACTTGACATGATGATGAAAACCCTCTGAATGATGGTACGCTCAGCTGAATGGTGACATAGACCGAAATTTGGACAACTTTGAAAGGAGTAAAAGCAAACCCTAGACCTAATACCTAGTGACCAAATTTTACTTGAAGACTCACTGAAATGACAAAGTTTGACCTTGACACCTTAAAATCACCTTGTAAGAGCATGTTTGATCACTGGAGGAAGGCTGCAAAGAATTATGAAAGTTGTTAACAGGCACGAGAGAAACCACCAATAATGACAATGGCTCTCAAGGTACAACCGGTACAATCCACGGAATGTGAACAGTGATCTGGCATTGAACATCCACAGAATCACTTGATCAAAGGCCAATGATGTGGACCTTGCGTCGAATGCGAGAAACCTGCCATTAAGAAATGCAAGCTCCAAGGTACCAGAAGGGAGTCTCTAGATCAAATTCCTGGATAATGAGCTGAAATCAATAGGAAGTGACCTGATCGAAGGTGGGCCTTAATTTTTACCACATCATTGATACGAGATAGAGGAACATGATGATAGTGATTCAGGACCAACAAAGAATTAGAGGGAGGTTGAAAACTACGGATGCAAACTTCTCTTAAACATATCAACGACACAACACTGGATTTGGCAGTATTTGACATTAAAGGATATGAGGTCATGATGACGTGGTAAAGAGCAGATGAGAGGTCAAAAGAGATTACCCAAACCCATGGAGGAAAAAATGACGAAATGAGATGTCCCCAACCTGACATGAATGCAGACAAGTGCCATGTTCAAGAGTGACATACTGCCAACATAACTAAAACTTGGTTCCATTTTCCCCCACCATTTCTGGTGAGTAGCCCAATTATTTTTAAAACAAGCTTGAAGGGGATAGCATACGCTTGTGCTGTAATTTTTTCCTTCGGACAAATCCAACCTAGTACATTTTACGAGCCCTAGGAATGAGGAACTCGAATAATGTCATAGCGACGAAGTCCAATGTCATCAGGTTTTAACGAGTCTGACAAAGGGAGAACTCGACATATTTTCATGTTTAGAGAGTTTGAAAAGAAGGTAGAAAAGAAAAGTCTAGCATGGCCCTTTTCGTAAATAGTATCTCAGATCCGAAAAGGTAGAAAACAATATCTGAAATAACCTCTTAGTCGTGATAGGCTAAGGTATTCCTTTTTTGTAAATAATCTATCCCAGTCTGAAAAAGGGGTAAACATATACTGGGTATATATCGTTTCGTAACCATTTAACGAGTTCAAAACAATAAGCATCTCGACAATATTTTCAATTTTAGAGAGTCAGAAAAGAGCTGAAAGATGACTCCTCCTGTAGGAACGAGTGGTTTTACGAGTAGCAACTGGTTCCGGTGACGGTGGAACTACTCAAAATAAATAAAGGTCAAGAGTTTGGCTAACAAGACCACTCATTGTAGTATTTCCTCAGGAATAGGTAAAACAATCAAGTGAAGGCATATGATCGGCCAAGTAGATGGTGATGACGGAATGAGAAAACCAAGGCTCGTCTGGAAAAA
The DNA here is from genome assembly GCA_034641835.2 of Pinus albicaulis. Lineage (NCBI taxonomy): Eukaryota > Viridiplantae > Streptophyta > Pinopsida > Pinales > Pinaceae > Pinus > Pinus albicaulis. The sequence continues at coordinate 1,162,230,430 of CM076577.1, forward strand.
CAGTTTGATAAAATGGAAATCACGAGAGGTAAAATAAGAATGGTTTCATTTTTACGCAAGCTCAAAATCATGGAAAACTCTGCTTGGAGGTGGTTTCATTTTTACACAAGCTTGAAATTGAAACAAACTATGCTTGAAACCGGTTTCATTTTTACACAATCTTGAAACAAAGATAAACTATGCTTGGGATTGGTTTCATGTTTACACAAGCTTGAAACAAATATAAACTATGCTTGAAAAATAGGCATGCCCCCGGCATGGTGACTCAATTCGAGGTGCATGCCCCCCAAGCTTCAATCCATATGAAAGGCAGATGGAGTGAAGGTTCAAATTATGAGGTCAAGAGAAAGACTTGACTGGGTTTTTACGAGATCGTATCAAAAACTCGAATTGAAATAGGAACATGTTTCATTGTTTTAACGAGGTTGACACATTAAAAGAACTATCCTCTTGAAATCTTATTTCATTTTACGGAGCTTGACACAAGGAAAGGAACTATGCTCCGACGAGCTTGTTTCATTTTTTTAAGGAGCTTGACACAAGAAAACGAACCTTGCTCCGTCGACCTTGTTTCATTTTTTAAGGAGCTTGACACAAGAAAACAAACCGTGCTCCAAAGACAACTCATTATGTTTAATAAGAAGTCAAGGATTCCAAGAGGTTCTCATCTGATGGGAGAACAACATTTCAAAAATTAGGATCTAATGCCCTCATCACGTGATGCACAACGACACTATCATTGAATGCGGGCATGGAACAAGTAGCCACATAATTAACCTGTGGCGGGGAAGATACAACTAGTGGATAAAGACCCGGAAGGGGCGATGGTGGACTAGATGTCACGTCAGGACCAAAGAATGAAAGTTGATCAATGGTCACGATCCGACCTTCATGTGGAAAATATATCACACGAAAGAGGGAGGAGACAAGTGCGCCCATGGCATAAGCATAGTCGCACCCCAAGAGTAAATTGAAATCCAAGGGGCCTATAACAACCATCACGTCTATATAGATGGTTTTCCTTCCGAAAGTAATAGGCCACTTCAGAAGGATCCCTATCGGTTGACTGGTTCCTCTGTTAAATGCCAACAGATTCTGCATAACAGGCACAAGCGGTGGAGAACCAAAATCTTGCCAAGTAGTTGAAGATAGAATACTAACACACATGCCTTCATCTATAATCGTTCTAGGTATGGTCACATTGAAGGCCTATACCGTGATCTCAAAAGGCACATAATAAGGAAGGCAGTTTCTTGCAAATCGACTCAAATCGAAGGAAGCGATCAAACTACTTGGAGGGGGTACCATTAAACTGAGATGGTCATCCCTTGGTGTTACTAGAGCAAGAGGAGCATCCTCTTGGACCACAGACATGGGAGCATGAAGAGCAACTTATTGAGCTATAGGGACAGGATAATATTTCTCAAAGTCCAAGGAATCTGAAGAAACAAGAATAACTTCAGGGGAATGAGATCCACTCTCGACGGAAAAGACCTGATGAACCATGGGTGGGACCAGATCGACTGATTCCACAACCAATGGTTGGTCGGGAATGGATTCATGAATTTGAATTTACGAGGGAATGGGATCGACCAAGGATGACTCTTGACCACTTGTCGAATCAACTAGCGAAGGACTCTAAGAAAGCTTCTGGTAACCAGCCGGAAGGCAGGGTGCAGAAATAGTAGGGTTGTCCAACACTCTCTTGGCTTCATCCATGTATGGAAAAAGGTGAATGGGATGATGCCCTTCACATAACTTACAGGGATTGGTAATCTTACCTTATTTCTTGTGAGTCTTATCATGGCTAATCGAAGATGTGCCACCAACATGACTTCCAGAAGCCAAAGGCAACGGCGGACGACCGCTGGACCATGATTTGAGTACCATGGAAATTCCAAGGCAGTATCGAAGAAGATGTTCACCTTTGCACAAGATGCAAGGGAATTTGAATTTTCGAGGAAGGTTGGATGGTTTATCAAGGGATGGTGTCTGAGGCGTAATGGCGGCAGATCAAGCCTCTCTTTTATCTAACTTCTTCTTCTTCGTCTTCTTCTTCTTCTTCTTAGTCACCTGGTTACTAGAATCCAGACTTTCACTAAGTGAAGTAGAGGAAGAGGATGAAGGAATAGGCAAAGAATGGGAGAGGTCCACCTTAGAATCAACATGATGTTGTTCAGGTGGAGGGGATGGTTTCACAGTGGGCGAAACACTTGAGACCAAAGAGGTCAAAAAAAACCAAACAGGCAACCAAACAGTTAACCCAGGTAGGGACAATGTCGCCATATAAGGAGCACCAATGTTCCCAAAAGCAGAAAAAGGACCAGGATTCCCCTCGGATGGGATTTCTTGGTTGGTAAACTCCAGAAAAGTTTCCATTGGAAACAACCTTAAAACAAAATACTAAGGAAGATAACTTTAACGAAGAATATTTCGTGGCATTTAATTTTTTAATACATTGAAACAAAACTCTTCCGTTTCATAATTTAAGAGTCGAGAAACAGGCATAAGGTGACTCTATCACTTCAAGTTGAAATGAGTGTGAAAGGACAAGTGCTCGACAATCTCTTCTCCTTTTAAGGAGTCAGAAAAATATCAAAATGACTACTCAGGTACTCTAAGCAAGAGGGTGTACCAAGTTTCTGTGAACTGCCATATACACCTTGATGAACAAATGAAAGAGAAATGACCAAGGACTTAACGTATGTGCAGGTAGTCTCCTCGAATGTTGTGTTCGGTGTATAACGGTTACAAGGTGACAGAATAAGCTTCCTATGGATAAAAGGATTACAACCTAGAGGGGTCTCCCTTTATATACTCGACGATACGGGGAGCACAAGTCCGTACTAGTGCTGTCTAAATCCAGATGGCGAACGACAGCTACTAGGTTTTAAGACGCCAGAACATGTCTCTAGCCTAGACCACTGAAAATTTTTCGTTAGGTTTCAATGCTTCCTTAGGTTAATTGAATGAATTTTAAAGTTGATCTTGGATTATGTTTCAGTTTTAAGGCCCTATCGAATTTGGATCTAAAATTTCCTAAATGCAAGCTATATGAAAATGAACATCATTCCTGATTCAATGAATGCTAGTTACGAGAAGGATAGAGATCTTTCAAACAATAGCAAACAATGAAAGTATGTGAAGAAATCCACTAATGCATCTACCACAATCAAACGAAAATGAAACTCTTTCCTAGACTATCAAACACTAGTGATGCAAAAGAAAGAATGCAAAATATGTTTTTTTTTTAATTTTTCAATGAAAAGAAGTACATGATGCACTAATTACATGAAAAATGAAAACAAACACCAACTTGAGTATTGTGTAAGAATCGAAATTGAATGACTCAATCAAACGCAAAGAAAACACAAGAGAGCACTTCAAACTAATGCTGCAATATTCCAAAATGAAAGAAAGTTTTCAAAACGACCCAAAAAAGCAATGTAATCTATGCTTGGATCAACAAGGAGAAGAATCAATCGAAAAATGAAATGATCATTCAATCAAAGAAATCACTCAAAATGATCAATAAAACTTAGTGCAATCGACCCAAGAATGAGACTGACAATAATCAAAACGACTTGATTTCCAAATAGAAGGCTCAGTGCACCAAAACACTTAGAAACCCTAAGGCCTTAATTTACACCGATAAGAAGATGGACAAATGACTGAGAAAAACAAGTTGACGGTATTAAAAACAGCCCCAAAGTCATAATTACACATAAAAATTAACCCAGAGGCAAGCACAACTGACCAAAAAACTCATTAAGGAGGTCAAACCAAATCCTATAGGATTCGGCGCGACTGTAAGGCTGTAATTTGCGCCAAACAGGGGTCGACGCGATTGCAACAAAAGAAACCCGCGCCAATTGGTGTGACTGTTCAGAAAAAAAATGCACCAAGCCGGATAACTATGGGAAAAAAGGAAAAACCAAAATTCAATGAGCAGAGGTCAATCTTGACATTCTGGAGCTGAACAGAGGATATAAACCAAGCAAGCAAACCAGAAAAAGATAGATAAACAAATCAATGATCAAAATTGACCCAATAAGATGAAACAAAAAACTCACACTGATCCCCAACGTAGTTGCCAATTTTTTAAGCAGGTAAATCCTCTCTACGGACAGAGACAATCCTTCTAGCCCTAGAGTGGGTCTAGAAACAAAGAGACATGCTAGAGTGTTGATTCCTAATTACTGAATGAAAAGAGGACACGGTAGATCAACCTACCTGGAATCCAACGTTGTCATCATGGCTGTAGTGATGGTGGCCTCTCGTTCCTGTCTTGGAAAGTCACAATCCTTCCGTATTCATGCTCGGATACCTGTACATAAAACAACAAACAAGAACAGCATACGACATAATAATTTCATTCATAACTACTAGCCAGTCGAAGAGGGCTAAGCATATTGCATTAAACATCTAACATAATACAAAATGGGAACCAAAAAATAGTCACGTATATGTATTGATAGAAGGAAGAGTTACAACCAATGCTTTGACGTCGCAGTCTCCTCCAGTGGGGTTCAGCCGAAGCGCGTCTCAGATTCTTGTTAGGGAATTCGGACGGAATGAAGGCATGGAATCAAGCTCTCTCAGAAGAAATCGACTCAATCTCTCTCAACGTAATTACTTCTTATTCTATCTCTCCAATAGTTCTATAGTATGTTCAATTCTCCATGTTCAGCTAGCGTATGAAAAGAGAGATAGCCTCTTTTTATAGAGGAAAAGGAGGAGGTTAGGATCCCTACAAAGTTGGGAGGGAGGCCTATCCTTTAGGGAGCTCCCATAAGAGTTGGAAACCATAAAATAAAGGAGGGAGTCCGTAGTTTATTCAGTTCAACCACTCCCAATGACTCATCCTCGAAGTTGTTGGACTGGAATCTCCACCTCTATTTTTAAAAAACAGTCCATAAACAGATCGGTGTGGGTGGCTAACTGAGACAGAGTGCCAACTGGAGTGGGGCCCAGTGTTAATCTTCCCCTTCGGCACAAGGGCACAACTGACTACTTGCGCCAAGGCAAAAATAAGGGTTTTTGAGTCTCTGCTCAGGGAATTGTGAATAGAAGGAATATTACTCTCATGTAAAGGGATACAATGATGGTCTTTGCAAGGCATGACACTGCTTATTGATCACGGAAATTACCCTCCAATGGGTGAGATGGGGATTGCAGGGACAGTGACAAAATGTTGTGTAACACTTAAAATCAACATTTATTTAGCTGCATACAAAATCTCACTTACAAGTGGTTAGTTCCATTGAATTTATTGTGCAATTAATGATTTTAATGAAACGGAGGTTGGGATTGATGGAAGTGTTAGTTCCAACATGTTTATTTTATGTTTTATGGCGTAGAAGGGAATGTTCCCATTCTTGTGGTTTCTTTATGCTATGGAAATTTTTAACTCTAGTGAATAGTTAGGAAACTTCACAAACCTCCTAGTTGGTGCTCAACATCTGGAAGGACCAGACTCTCTTGGCCTAATCCCCTTTCCTCCTTACCTTCCATTTTCATGTTTGTTGTCTCTTTCAGTTCATGCCCTTCAATTGATGAGGGAATTAGATAGTGATGGGATTATTATAGTATTTTGAGAGCATACCCTCCTTAGCTCCAAAAAATATAATTCTTAGCCTTAGGTATATTGTTTCATTCTAATTTTTTTGCTCTATAGTTTGTTGTTGCTCACAATTTTTTTCTTCTCTATTTTTTGTTTTTTATTCTTTTCAACAAAGTTGGCTTCCTTTTCACCTTTGATTTCATCCATGTGCATAATCCCTAAGGAAAGATACCCACTCTTCTTGGTTGATGTGATTACTCCTTTTCCTTTATACCTTGTTATCCATTCCCCACCTCTTGTTGGCATTGTGTTTTTCTTGGTTTGTTAACATATATCATGAGGGATGTCGCTAGAGGGGGGGATATGGGGGTCGTGATGCTCACAATATCACCTAATCTTGAGCCCAAGCCCATGCCTCCCCTGACAGGTATTGAGATCACAAATTCTTGGTTATTCAAAATGAAATCAGTAAAATTGAGTAGGAGGTTTAAAAGGAAAGAGATGATGTCTTTAACTCAAAAGTTATAAAATAGGTGTCAAAAGGGATCCTTGATCTGGTCATTTCCAAAGCAAATCAAAATCAACATATCCACACTATTGATATTGGCACGTTAAATTTTTTCTAGGAAAGGTCATATTCGAGAATAATGAAAGCAAAGATGAGCTTCTCCTCCACATCAAGGAATTTTTTTTATTCTATCATAGCATTGATGAATGCATGCATCACATGGAGGCGGTGATTCTATGTAGAAGAGATCCTCCTCCACCATGCCATCATGACTTACCAACACCAACCAACTAGTCACTTCATGTTTTTCGAGTATTTTGCAACTAGCAGCTATGTTTTTAAGTTATATGTCATCTATGTATATGCATCTTGTACTTTATATTATTATGGTTTTTATGGCACCACTACAAAGATTTTGTAATGTGAACACTAGTCATACTAAACATATCATGCTTATTTTACTGAACTCATGTATAAGCCCTAATATTGCCTCTAGTCTGGTTTCCACACTGCTAGAACAAGGCTAATTGAGGCATCATTCCAAAGCATTAATTTGATACTTTAATATTGTTAATAGTAAAATTTGAGCTTACAAAAAAGAGTTTTTATTTGAAGCCCAAATGGGTTGGATCCTATGGTGGAAAGCGAAAAAAAATTTATTGCTAGGAAAATTTCAATTCCCTTGAGGGCCTAACTTGAAGCCATGGTGGCACCTCGAGGTAGTGGTAGAAAGGGTGGTTGTACCAAGATATATTATGTTAAATTTTCTTGTTACTCATGCACATATAAGTGGATTAAATCCCACCCCCATGTCCTTCAATTTTCACCACCATGGAGGGTACCCAACATTGGGATACATATCATTGCATTGATATGAGCACAAGGGAATTGATACAAGGTTCCAATATAAAATCCAATTGGAAACCTACTTGTATGAATTGACTCTCCTGTATGGTCATGTATGAGGTGAGTTCATGGGAGGTTTCAAACATTATGGAGGTTATGTGTGAGAGATTTGGGAAGGACATCTAGACTCATAGTTCACCTTCAAGTCTGCTTCAAGCATAATTATGGAGAAATATACATTTCTTAAGGAGAATTATGATACAAGGTGGTGGGGGAAAAATGAATATAGGTTGGAGATTTAAACTAGTCTCCTACTCATCAAGAGCCTGGGTATGACGAGTTGTTATTTAATCTTCCTTAATTTGTTGTTTTTTGAGTGTTTATCCTCTATGTTTATTGTTTCTTTTGGTAGTGTTTCCTTTTCTCTATGTTTTGGATGCCTCTAAGTGCTGGGTTGCTATTTTGATGTGAGGTTTCAGGAAAAAATTCCCCTGCTCTCTAGTTTAGTTTTGGCTCTCAGATTAAAGGTGGAAGTTACCAGGCTTGTTTTCATTGGAACAAGGTTTGGAATATGATTGGCTCCAAGGTTTAGTTTAGTGGATCTCCTCTGGTCGCAAAGGAGGAAGAAGAGGAAGATTCACCCCTTTAGTTTGTCTCAAAGCTCATCAAACTTTTCTTCTCAACCTCAAGCTCAAGTTTTTTTTCGTTATTCTATGGCTCAATTTCTGGAGGTAATTCCTAAATAATATTGCAAAACTATTTCATAGGTTTAGGAGGAGGTTATTTATAGCCATATATTCACTCATGATTATCAGGTAGATAGAGACACAATGAATTGGATTTAAAAGATTATTAATTCAACTTGATCATGATAAACTTCATAAATGAAAATTGTTAATATGTATTAGCACATTAAAAATCTCGTGAGAAGAGTTCTCATAGATCGATTGAAAACATGTTAGATAAAAAGGTTTCTATTATGCCAAAGAATCTAGAAAACTTTATTTTCACCTCCTCTAAAGTAGACGGTAATATTCCTCCATAATAGAAGTGAACTCTTCCTCGGGATGGCGTGACCAGGTGAGCCAGGTTTTATGTTGCATATTTGTTCTAGTTATGGTTGTTAATTTTGGTAAAGCACTTCTATTAGTTTTCTTTTAATTTAAATGATGGTGTCAATCAATTCTTTTGAATTAAAATTATGTTACATTTAATTCATCAGTCCTAGTTGGTAAAATTGTGAAATGTAATGGACTCTATATGCAAGACTTGGTTTCTAATTTGTCTGTTAAAAATTACTTGCATGCTACCCACTATTGAATTTGAAAGCAAAAATTTAATAATGTAAAGTAATTGTAATTAAAAGGAATCAACACAACACTAGTTCTAAACACTTTTAAACCATCACCATGTAATTTTGTGTCATAAAACATTCATGGAATCACTTGGTCATTCATTTAATAATGATTCTATATAAAATTATACAATTGAAGTAGACAATTCCTTTTTCAATTGGACATTTCATATGAATAGTATTTGTTATGCTATCACACAAACAACAATTAAAATACATTGAAATTAGATGCACTCAAATAATGAAAAGAATTGAAATGCACAAATTCAATTTTAAAAATAAATAGGAAAAGAAGAGCAACTCTTTCCCTTGCACAATGGACCCTCTCGGTTCGGCCATTTGTTGTTTAAGAAGTCCTTATAAGTTTTCAACTATTAAAATGCTCTAAACTATGAAATTATTCATGCAATATAAACACAAGTAAAACTAAAATAACAACAACACTTTTGTATTATGATATTAGAGAAAATAAATTGTGTGTATCAGTGTTCCAATCCGTAGATATTTATACAACTTGAGTAAATTATTTGGTGTGAAACTCTAGAACAACTTTGTCAAAATATCAAAGTTTAGATTTTATGATGACAGGAGTAAGCGATGTGATCCACATATGAGAAATTAGTGTTTTGATCCACAACCTACACCAACAATACTATACCAACCCACATAATCTATCACCGATTTGAATGCGCCTTTACCTCTGCTCTTTTCCTGATCTAGAAAGGGATGACTTGAATATGACATGTAGTAAAGATCAAGGTTATCTTTTTCCACATCTTTCAACTCACAATCTTTCCATGTTATGTTCATACTCATATAGACCTATGACTCGATTATGGAATTAAAAACTCGCTGCAAATTTTTATATGTGGCTTCATAACTATTGTTTCTAAAGGTATATAATTTATTTATTTTGAAAAAATGAATACATGAAAACATAAAATATTGGACACTTTACCTTGGGATTTTCTCGTCGCTAATCCTTGTAGCTCAAGGCATGATTCTTATCAAAATGTTAGTAATGGAGTATAGGATAGTGAATATGGTAGGCTTGTAAATTTATGGTTGGAAAAATAAGTAGAAAAAGGATAAGCCCTAAGGATTAGCCCAGTTGTCCAAGTTATTATCATTAAAGCACCTTTTCTATTGTGAGGTTATGGGTTTAATTCTCTCGACACTCCCAATGTTAGGCTATGTGGTTGAGATTACAGGAAGTGATACCTTCAAGTGGATCTACTTGGTACAATATTCTATGGACATAGCACAAAGATCTCCGAGGACTATGAACCACATATAAAAAGGTAAAAAAAAAATTGACAAACATTCTAGCAACAGATAGACTTCCTAGGTGTTAAACTAATAACCCATGAAAAAATGTTGTATAGTTAATAAAAATTAAAATGAAGGCCTTTTTTAAATATTTTTTAAAAATTCTTGAATGTTGAAACCCTTTTTAAATATGTGCAAATATTTTCGTGGAAAAAATTGTATAAATATTTTTGCAATGATTATATTTGAAAAAAAAAAATATGAAGTTTTCATGATTTATATTGAAAACTAGGAGTCCATTATGTCATAATTATTTATTTATATGTTGATATCTATTTTCCTTCTATATGACTTATGGAAGTCTAACATTTCATTTGAACTTTGGAAATTTAATGGTCCTCCCTCCTAGCACTTCTACAATTCAATTTATAATCATTCAGCTTCACTTGGTCTGTGAGGATGGATAGAGTGCCGACATGAAACATATAAAAAAGATGCCTAGAAAATGGCCAAAACATCTATTAGTTTTACTACGTTATTGAGGAAGGCCAAATGCATGGAACACTCAAATTTTCCAAATTACATAGTTGAGACATAGGATTCTAAGAAATAGCTCCCAAATTTTAGGTGAAATTAACCAAAAAAGATGCTTAGAAAATGGTGAAAATGTCTATTAGTTAGACTACAATGTTCAAGAATGTACTTAAACATCTTACTACACTATTTTGGAATGAAACAATCTAACTAATAGGCATTTTGGTTTTTTTTCCTTAGAATCTGATGATACAATTTTGGGCGAAAATGTGATTTATGATTGTTCAAAATGGGTTTTATAATGCATAAATGGATTCAACGCCCCAAAAAACCCTTGGAGCACTAGGATTCTATAAATTGCACAATCCAAACTTACAATTCCAAGAAATATTTGTCGAATTTTAATAAAGACCAGAAAGTTGCCTACACAAGGATCAAAATGTCTATTAGTTAGAGTACACTACTAATAGACATGCCACTAAAGTTGCCTACACTACTCAGGAATGACACAATCTAACTAATAGACATTTTTTACATTTTTCATCGGCATCTAACAATAAATTTTGAGAAATTATGATTCATGATAGTTTAAGATAGATTTTCCAATACATAAATGTATTCAACACCAACCTTTAAATGCTCGAACTCTACAATTTTCACTTAACTTAGAGTCTTAAGAAATATATACCAAATTTTACATAAAATTGAAAAAAAAAATCATTTATTAATTTTAAAAAAAAATTAATTAATTAAAAGCTCAATTTCATACCAACTATATGATTGTTTTTATAATTGTTTTATGACAAATGCACATCTCCACAAGATTGATATATCCAAAATATTAATGTATCACAGAAATTTCACCGAGTACCCATTTATGGGCTCCGCTTAACATACAAGTGACCGTCTGTGTTAGATAAAAACGGTGCAGGGGCCAACCTGAAAATACTATCTATTCCTGGGAATGCCTTTGAGAGAGCCCTTTCATGATTTCATAAGTCATAAACACAATACCAACACTTGGAACAACTTTGAGGTACTCTGGAAGAAGTCCCTTGTTATAAACAGGAGCACACCCACCTACACCTTCCAACTGCATTCTTCTCCTCACCAAATAAAATGGAAATGTTGCTGCTTGAAAATACTATCATAGCATTGATGAATGCATGCATCACATGGAGGCAGTCATTCTATGCAGAAAAGATCCACCTCCACCATGCCATCATGACTTCCCAACACCAACCAACTAGTCACTTCATGTTTTTCGGGTATTTTGCAACTAGCAGCTATGTTTTTAGGTTATATGTCATCTATGTATATGCATCTTGTACTTTATATTATTATGGTTTTTATGGCACCCCTGCAAATATTTTGTAATGTGAACACTAGTTATACTCAACATATCATGCTTATTTTACAGAACTCATGTATAAGCCCTAATATTGCCTCTAGCTTGGTTTCCACACTGCTAGAACAAGGCTAATTGAGGCATCATTCCAAAGTATGAATTTGATATTTTAATTTTGTTAATAATAAATTTTGAGCTTACAAAAAAGGGTTTTTATTTGAAGCCCAAATGGGTTGGATCCTATGGTGGAAAGTGAAGAAATTTTTATTGTTAGGAAAATTTCAATTCCCTTGAGGACCTAACTTGAAGCCATGGTGGCATCTTGAGGTAGTGGTTGAAAGCATGGTTGTACCAAGATATATTATGTTAAATTGTCTTGTTACTCATGCACATATAAGTGGATTAAATCCCACCCCCATGTCCTTCAATTTTCACCACCATGGAGGGTACCCAACATTGGGATACATATCATTGCATTGATATGAGCACAAGGGAATTGATACAAGGTTCCAATATAACATATAATTGGAAACCTACTTCTATGAAGGGACTCACATGTATGGTTGTGTATGAGGTGAGTTCATGGGAGGTTTCAAACATTATGGAGGTTATGTGTGAGAGATTTGGGAAGGACATCTAGACTCATAGTTCACCTTCAAGCCTGCTTCAAGCATAATTATGGAGAAATACACAATGATTAAGGAGAATTATGATACATGGTGGTGGGGGAAAACATGAATATATGTTGGAGATTTAAACTAGTCCCCTGCTCATCAGGAGCCTGGGTATAACGAGTTGTTATTTAGTCTTCCTTAATTTGTTGTTTTTTGAGTGTTTATCCTCTCTGTTTATTGTTGCTTTTGGTAGTGTTTCCTTTTCTCTATGTTTTTGATGCCTCTAAGCGTTGTGTTGTTATTTTGATGCAAGGTTTCAGGAAAATATTCCCCTACTCTCTAGTTTAGTTTTGGCTCTCAACTTAAAGGTGGAAGTTCACAAGCTTGTTTTCATTGGAACAAGGTTTGGAATATAATTGGCTCCAAGGTTTAGTTTTGTGGATCTCCTTTGGTTGCAAAGGAGGAAGAAGAGGAAGAGTCACCCCTTTTTTTCATCTCAAAGCTCATCAACATTTTCTTCTCAACCTCAAGCTCAAGTTTTTTTTCGTTATTCTATGGCTCGATTTCTGGAGCTAATTCCTAAAGAATATTGCAAAACTATTTCATAGGTTTAGGAGGAGGTTATTTATAGCCATATATTCACTCGTGATTATCAGGCAGATAGAGACACAAGGAATTGGATTTAAAATATTAGTAATTCAACTCGATCATGATAAAATTCATATATGAAAATCATTAATATGTATTAGCACATTAAAAATCTCGTGAGAAGAGTTCTCATAGATCGATCGAAAACATGTCAGATAAAAAGGTTTCTATTCTGCCAAAGAAGCTAGAAAATTTATTTTCACCTCCTCTGAAGTAGACGGTAATCCTCCTCCACAATACATGTGGACTCTTCCTCGGGATGGCGTGATCAGGTGAGCCAGGTTTTACGTTATGGTTTTATGTTGCATCTTTGTTCTAGTTATAGTTGTTAATTTTGGTAAAGCACTTCTATTAGTTTTCTTTAAATTTAAATGATGGTGTCGATCAATTCTTTTGAATTAAAATTATGTCACATTTAATTCATCAATCTAAGTTGGTAAAATTGTGAAATGTAGTGGACTCTATATGCAAGACTTGGTTTCTAATTTGTCTCTTAAAAATTACTTGCATGCTACCCACTATTGAATTTTGAAAGAAAAAATTTAATAATGTAAAGTAATTGTAATTAAAAAGAATCAGCACAACACTAGTTCTAAACACTTTTAAACCATCACCATGTAAATTTGCATCATAAAACATTCATGGAATCACTTGGTCATTCATTTAATAATGATTCTATATAAAATTATACAATTGAAGTAGACAATTCCTTATTCAATTGGACATTTCATATGAATAGTATTTGTTATGCTATCACACAAACAACAATTAAAAGAGATTGAAATTAGATGCACTCAAATAATGAAAAGAATTGAAACTACACAAATTTAGTTGTAAAAATAAATAATAAAAGAAGAGAAACGCTTTCCCTTTCACATTGTGCCCTCCCAGCTCAGTCATATGTTGGTTAAGAAGTCCTTATAAGTTTTTAATTGTTAAAATTCGCCAAACTACGAAATCATTCATGCAATATAAAGACAAGTAAAACTAAAACATGAACAAAACTTTTGTATTATGATATCAGAGAAAATAATGTGTGTGTATCATTGTTCCAATCCATAGATATTTATACAACTGCAGTAAATCATTTGGTGTGAAACACTAGAACAACTTTGTCAAAATATCAAAGTTTAGATTTTTTTATGACAAAAGGAGTAAGCGATGCGATCCACATATAAGATACAATCATCATACCATTCACAGAGTAAAATTATTCAACAATAGCATTACTATAATTTTAGAGTTTATGAAAAAAAAGGAATGAATAAAATGGAAATGAGGAAGTTAGGAAGATTTGAATTTTAAAACTCTTGGCACATAACACTTCATTATCAAGACACTTACCAATTTAACTACCCCAAGGGCGGGCTTATATTATTTTTATTTTTTCTTTGTTATCCCATAAGGAGAGTTTGTTTAGTATATTAAAAATTATAATTTTTATAAATTTAATAATTAAAAAACTTTAATTTTTATATAGAAATAATGTGTTTGAATTAAGAAAAATTAGTAAATATCCATAAACTAAATTGTTAAATTAGTACAGGAAGGGAATTCATAAAGAATCTCATATATTATTTTAATATTTAAATTAATCATAACTAAATTAAATGATTACTTTTATTCTTATTAAAATTGATAAAAAAAAAGCTCAATTGATGATCAAAGTAATGTGAAGTTGCTCAAACTAAGAGATCCAAGGTTCAACCCTTTGGTCATGACCTGGTCTACGGAGAGGAGGACAAGCCCCAAAGGTATAGTGGTAGTTGTTGGCATTGATGATTTTTTGTAGAGGCATTGATGATGCAACGGTTGTGTTGTAGTGTTTGATGGTTGGCATTGATGTTGACCTGGGCATGTGTTGCAGTTGGCTTGAGTGTGCAGATGATTGTGTTGCAAGTAGATGTACTTTTTGATGGATGGGCTCATAGATGTCTTTGGTAGATGTACTCTTATGTTGCTTGGTTTGGATGCTAGTATTACCATGGTACTAGGATTCTATAAATTACACAATCCAAACTTACAATTCTAAGAAATATGTAGCGAATTGGTGATAGTTTAAAATAAATTATTCAATGCATAAATGTATTCAACACCAACCCTCAAGTGCTCAAACTCTAGAATTTACACAATTAACTTATGATTTTAAGAAATATATACTGAATTTTACATACAATTGAAAAAAAAAATCATTTATTAATAAAAATAAAATTAATTAATTTATTTATTTATTTATTAAAAGCTCTCTTAAAAAAAAAAAAAAATTATACCACCTATATGATTGTTTTTATAATTGTTTTATAACAAATGCACATCTGAACAAGATTTTCTGAACTCTAATACTTGTAGCTCAAAGCACGATTCTTATCAAAATTTTAGTAATGGAGTATATGATAGTAAATATGGTAGGCTTGTAAAATTATGGTTGGAAAAATAAGTAGCAAAAGGATAAGCCTTGAGGGTTAGCCCAGTTGGCCAAGTTCTCATCGTTAAAGCAATTTTGCTATTGTGATGTCATGGATTTAATTCTCTCGACACTCTCAAGGTTAGGCTATGTGATTGAGGCGGGAGGAAGCGACACCTTCAAGTGGATCTACCTGGTACAATACTCTGTGGACATAGCACACCGATCTCCGAGGACAATGATGTTAGGTTATGTGATTGAGTTGGGAGGAAGCAATACCTTCAAGTGGATCTACCTGGTACAATATTCTATGGACATAGCACACCGATCTTCGAGGACAGTGAACCACATATAAAAAGGTATAATTTTTTTGACAAAATGATTTCATTGTAGACTTCCAAAAGAGAGACTTGTAGCTCTTGGAATATGTAATGTTAAAATTTTGAATCTCTACTTCTCCGGTGGCAAATTAATAACCCATGAAAAATTTTTGTCTACTTTATCAAAATTAAAATGAAGTAGATAACCTATATATAAATAATGTTATTCTTGAATATGAAAAACTTTTTTAAATCTTTGCAAATATTTTCCTCGAAAAAATGTATAGTTTTTTTTACAATGATTATATTTGAAAAAAAAAAGCTATGAAGTTTTCATGACTGGAATGTAAGATAAAGGACAGTCCATTATGTCATGATTATTTATAATTTTTTTATAATTAATGCACATCTGAACAAGATTGATATATCCAAAATATTAATGTATCACACAAATTTCACTGATTACCCATTTATGGGCTCCGCTTAACATACAAGTGATCATCCTGTGTTAGATAAAAACGGTGCAAGGGGCAGCCTGAAAATACTATCTATTACTGGGAATGCCTTTGAGAGAGCCCTTTCATGATTTCATAAGTCATAAACACAATACCAACACTTGGAACAACTTTGAGGTACTCTGGAAGAATTCCCCTGTATAAGCCACCCCATCCTTCTGTTCCAATTATCTATCTAAATGTGCCAACAAGTCCCTTGTTATAAACAGGAGCATGCCCCACCTGCACCTTCCAGCTGCATTCTTCTCCTCACCAAATAAAATGGAAACGTTGTTGTTGAGGATGGAACACCTGAAAGGCCACCACAGGCCAAGCTAACTGCAACAGTTGAATCCTGAGATCTCTCAGACTCCCAAACAGATTTGAGACTCTCATAAACATAGAAGCTAATAGCTATATTGGGTCCAACTCCCAAAAGAGTTGGCCCAAGGCCTTTGTACAACCCCTTGAGGCCTTCATCTCTGCAAATAGTACAGAGGGCATGTGTAATACCTCTATAGTACATCACATTTGTCTGTGCTACTAACCTAGTCTTCACAATATCCAATGGATATGTGATTGATGCAGCTGTTACTCCTGTTGCACTACACTACCACCCAATAGGCACCAAGGTTTACTTTAGTGGATCTCCTCTGGTTGCAAAGGAGGAAGAAGAGGAAGAGTCACCCCTTTTGTTCGTCTCAAATCTCACCAAGATTTTCTTCTCAACCTGAAGCTTTTTTTCGTTATTCTATGTCTCGATTTCTGAAGGTAATTCCTAAAGAATATTGTAAAACTATTTCATAGGTTGAGGAGGAAGTTTATTATAGACATATATTCACTCGTGATTATCAAGTAGATAGACAAACAAGGAATTGGATTTCAAATATTAGTAATTCTACTCGATCATGATAAACTTCATATATGCAAACCGTTAATATGTATTAACACATTAAAAATCTCATGAGAATATTTCTCATAGATCGATCAAAAACATGTTAGATAAAAAGGTTTCTATTCTGGAAAAGAAGCTAGAAAACTTTATTTTCACCTCCTCTGAAGTAGATAGTAATCCTCCTCTACAACACAGGTGGATTCTTCCTCAGGATGGCATGATTAGGTGAGTTAGGCTTTATGCTATGGCTTTATGTTGCATCTTTGTTCTAGTTATGGTTGTTAATTTTGTTAAAGCACTTCTATTAGTTTTTTTTAAATTTAAATAATGGCGTTGATCAATACTTTTGAATTAAAATTATGTTACATTTAATTCATCAATCCAAGTTGGTAAAACTGTGAAATGTAATGGACACTATGCAAGACTTGGTTTCTAATTCGTCTATTAAAAATTACTTGCATGCTACCTGCTATTGAATTTTGAAAGCAAAAATTTAACTATCTAAAGTAACTGCAATTAAAAGGAATCAACATAAAACTAGTTCTAAACACTTTTTAACCATCACCATGTAAATTTGTGTCATGAAACATTCATGGAATCACTTGGTCATTCATTTAATAATGATTCTAAATAAAATTATACAATTGAAGTAGACAATCCTTTATTCAATTGGACATTTCATATGAATAGTATTTATTATGCTAGCACACAAACAACAATTAAAAAAATATTGAAATTAGATGTACTCAAATAATGAAAAGAATTGAAACTACACATTCAGTTGTAAAAATAAATAATAAAAGAAGAGCAACGCTTTCCCTTTCACAATGTGCCCTCCCAGCTCGGTCATCTATTGTTGAAGAAGTTCTTATAAGTTTTTAACTGTTAAAATTCTCTAAACTATGAAATCATTCATGCAATATAAAGACAAGTAAAACTAAAATAGCAACAAAACTTTTGTATTATGATATCAGAGAAAATATAGTGTGTGCATCATTGTTCCAATCCATAGATATTTATACAACTCCAGTAAATCATTTGGTGTGAAACACTAGAACAACTTTGTCAAAATATCGAAGTTTAGATTATTTGATGAAAAAAGGAGTAAGCGATGTGATCCACATATGAGATACAATCATCATTCAAAAATAGCATTACTATAATTTTAGAGTTTATGAAAAAAAAGGAATGAATAAAATGGAAATGAAAGTTTTGAATGAATATGTTCACTTGCTAAGATATGTATGGTAAAAGTTGTATTTTTTTCTTAAAATTAGTTTGTTTCGTGTATGTGTATCTGAAAGAGAGACACACTAAAATAATTGACAATTGGGTTGATTTCATACTCATGATATGGGATCAAATTTGACCACTACCACTATAACCTTACATATGCCCCTTTCAGAGACAAGTAAGTTGCGAAGATTTGAACTTCAAAACTCTTACCAATTTAACTACCCCAAGGGTGGGCTTATATAATTTTTATTTTTTCTTTGTTATCCCATAAGGAGAGTTTGTTTAGTATATTAAAAATTATAATTTTTATAAACTTAATAATTAAAAATATTTAAATTTTATATAGAAATAATGTGTTTGAATTAAGAAAAATTAGTAAATATCCATAAACTAAATTGTTAAATTAGTATAGGAAGGGAATTCATAAAGAATCTCATACATTATTTTAATATTTAAATTAATTATAACTAAATTAAATGATTTCTTTTATTCTTATTAAAATTGATATAAAAAAAAATCTCAATAGATGATCAAAGTAATGTGAAGTTGCTCAAACTAAGAGATCCAAGGTTCAATCCTTTGGTCGTGACCTAGTCTACGGAGAGGAGGACAAACCCCAAAGGTATAGTGGTAGTTGTCGGCATCGATGATGTGTTGTAGAGGCATTAATGATGCAACCGTTGTGTTGTAGTGTTTGATGGTTGGCATTGATGTTGACCTGGGCATGTGTTGCAGTTGGCTTGAGTGTGCAAATGATTGTGTTGCAAGTAGATGTACTTTTTGATGGATGGGCTCATAGATGTCTTTGGTAGATGTACTCTTATGTTGCTTGGTTTGGATGCTAGTATTACCATGGTACTAGCATTCTATAAATTATGCAATCCAAACTTACAATTCTAAGAAATATTTAGCGAATTGGTGATAGTTTAAAATAGATTCTTCAATGCATAAATGTATTCAACACCAACCCTCAAGTGCTCAAACTGTAGAATTTACACAATTAACTTGGTATTTTACGAAATATATACCAAATTTTACATAAAATTGAAAAAAAAAATCATTTATTAATAAAAATAAAATTAATTAATTAATTAATTAAAAAAAAACTCGCTTAAAAAAAACTTTAAATTTTATATCAACTATATGATTGTTTTTATAATTGTTTTATGACAAATTCACATCTGCACGAGATTGATATATCCAAAATATTAATTTATCACAAAAATTTCACCGATTACCCATTTATGGACTCCGCTTAACATACAAGTGATCATCCTGTGTTAGATAAAAACGGTGCAAGGGGCAGCCTGAAAATACTATCTATTCCTGGGAATGCCTTTAAGAGAGCCTTTTCATGATTTCATAACTCATAAACACAATACCAACACTTGGAACAAATTTGAGGTACTCTGGAAGAATTCCCCTGTATAAACCTCCCCATCATTCTGTTCCTCTGTCTGAATGTGCCAACAAGTTCCTCGTTATAAACAGGAGTAGGTGGGACTTGTTATAAACAGGAGCAAGCCCACCTGCACCTTCCAGCTGCATTCTTCTCCTCACCAAATCAAATGGAAATGATGTTGCTGCCTGAAAATACTATCTATTCCTGGGAATGCCTTTGAGAGAGCCCTTTCATGATTTCATAAGTCATAAACACAATACCAACACTTGGAACAACTTTTAGGTACTCTGGAAGAATTCCCCTGTATAAACCTCCCCATCCTTCTGTTCCTCTGTCTGAATGTGCCAACAAGTTCCTCGTTATAAACAGGAGCAGGTGGGACTTGTTATAAACGAAGAGCAGGCCCACCTGCACCTTCCAGCTGCATTCTTCTCCTCACCAAATCAAATGGAAATGATGTTGCTGCCTGAAAATACTATCTATTCCTGGGAATGCCTTTGAGAGAGCCCTTTCATGATTTCATAAGTCATAAACACAATACCAACACTTGGAACAACTTTGAGGTACTCTAGAAGAATTCCCCTGTATAAACCACCCCATCCTTCTGTTCCAATTATCTGTCTGAATGTGCCAACAAGTTCCTCGTTATAAATAGGAGCAGGTGGGACTTGTTATAAAGAGGAGCAGGCCCACCTGCACCTTCCAGCTGCATTCTTCTCCTCACCAAATCAAATGGAAATGATGTTGCTGCCTGAAAATACTATCTATTCCTGGGAATGCCTTTGAGAGAGCCCTTTCATGATTTCATAAGTCATAAACACAATACCAACACTTGGAACAACTTTGAGGTACTCTGGAAGAATTCCCCTATATAAACCACCCCATCCTTCTGTTCCAATTATCTGTCTGAATGTGCCAACAAGTCCCTTGTTATAAATAGGAGCACGCCCACCTGCACCTTCCAGCTGCATTCTTCTCCTCACCAAATATAATGGAAACGTTGTTGTTGAGGATGCAACCCCTGAAAGGCCACCACAGGCCAAGCTAACTGCAACAGTTGAATCCTGAGATCTCTCAGACTCCCAAATAGATTTGAGACTCTCATAAACACATAAGCTAATAGCTATATTGGGTCCAACTCCCAAAAGAGTTGGCCCAAGGCCTTTGTACAAACCGTTGAGGCCTTCATCTCTGCAAATAGTACAGAGGGAATGTGTAATACCTCTATAGTACATCACATTTTTCTGTGCTGCTAACCTAGTCTTCACAATATCCAATGGATATGTGATTGATGCAGCTGTTACTCCTGCTGCACTACCACCCAATAAACGAATACAAAGGTTTGTGCTAAGATTCTCTCCCTGTTTTTCCATGCCAGGTAGTGACTGCATAATTGATTTTTATTTCTCATATGTGTAAAAACTAATGGAAGAATAAGGAAGTTGATGAGCCATTGTGACCAAATTTCCCCTCCAAAAACCCCTCATTCCTTCCTCAGAAACAATCCGGGATGCTTCGCGGAAAATACTTGCTCTATGCAAACTCGCACTCGCAGCATCAGAGTGCATGCCCTGGACCTGAAACAGAATTGTAAGCCGAGCCATTGGAGCAGTGCAGGTATTGCTGACAGCACCTGCAACACCCCCTGCTAAAAGCTGTGAAATATTTGTCCCAATCTGCGAATGCTGCACTGCTGGCCGCACAAACCTTTTCACATCTCTCATTTCTACATCACCATGGTCTGAGCTATTCAAAGACGACTTTGTAGGGCCACCCAACCCTGCCCTTTGCGGAGAAATCGAACCTTCCACAGCAACATTAGGGCCCGAATGAAGCGGCCCTTCAGTGGCCGCTTTACTCTGCATCCCTCCCATTTTACGATGAAAATAAATGGATTATTTGCGTCTCCGAATCCTCTTTACTGCTTCTGCTTAAAATGGATCTTAATTTATTTTTATATTTGGGCTTCAACAAAGTTGGGTTTCTTGGCAGAAGAACTGGAGGAAGAACTGGAAGAACCAGGCATGTTATTCATGTAAGCGGCTATAAGGGAAGCTTTGAGATCACCTTCATCCATGGCTCGAATCTGAGCAAAAACTTTAAGATCATCATCATAAACTTGAGCCATGAGAACATGGGGAAGTTCTTCTTCAGCATGCCTCTTATGCTTTCTGCGATGCACCAAAGGATCATCAACGGTTATTCCATATCTACCACAGAAAGACTTTGTACCAGGAAGTCTATTTAATTTATCTATAGACTTTTTCATCTTAGAACTGGTACATAAAGAAATCAAGACTTTAGTAATTATAGCATAGAAGTCTCCCCAAACATAAACTTCAAGTGGCAGAGGGAAAGCTTCTTGCAAATTCAGTATATCCACCAGCTTTGATGGTAAAGCTGCAAGATATACTTGCTTCCACAAAATATTCTTTGGATCCTTGACCAAAAATATGCGCTCAATCCAGTCTCTGTGGAAGTCTTCAAATTGGTTAATATTATTGCACTTTAAATTCATCAGGATCATTTCATTTTTATCACTAAGTGCAAATTCTGCACCACAAAAGTGCTCCTGTATTAGTGCAGTGAGTGCACCAATCATGTTATTCTGTGCTGTGCCATCATCATTAAATTTGACATCACCCTGTTCTTCTTTCAACACCTCTTTTTCCATTTTATCTAACATAACAGGGGATGACTCTAACTCCCACCATCTAGCCAGAGTGCCAGTAAAACACTGAATAAGTGTTTTGCATGCTTCTACTTCACTCTTACCTTCTACACACATCAGTTTATATTCAATAATCATATTTCATGTGAAATAAATGTCTATAAATATTTACATGTCGGTTCAATTAAAAACGATAAAAAAAGAAAAATATTGTATTGTCAAATATTTAAATATTAACTTAATTAATAGAAAAATTTAAAAAAATAATCATAATATACATTATATATTAAAATTTATAACCTATAAATTAAGATCAATTTTAATATACAAATAAAAATAATAATTCGATAATCATATTTAAATTTGATTAATAAACACATAAAAACTTAATATTACTAATAAATTTACAATATAACAAGATTTTTAATGATGGATATTTGCCTTCATTTTATCATGGATATTTTTTTTTTTCAAAAAGAAAAATATTGTTTTCTATTATAAGAGAAAGTACACGTGTCTGCTAAATGTGACTCTCCATTGCTATCTTAAAACAGAGAACGAAAAGGCAAAATGCATAAAGTTATCCCTTAGTAGAGAACTGGAACAGGGGTTGCTCATTCAAGCTTACAAATATGATTTTTCCCGGTGATCTGAAAATGGAAAAAACCAGCAACTACAAAAATCAACACTTAAGAATACTGTAGAGGGAAAAAATCCACAGAAAACCATAGGGAAATCAGGGGAGACAGAGTATCACAGTAAGTAGAGTGTTCACTGCTTGATTATCAAGGTTCTTCGACCTCCTCTTGATCCACATTGCAATATTTTCCATACAGACATTGAAATCTATCTAGCATTTCATTTGTTGTCTCGTAGTTCCTTACCTTCTCAGCGTCTGGCTTAGACAACCCTTTCTTGATAATCGCGTTGGCTTATTCATTGAACTCGTTCCTTTCTCCATATATCAAAGACAACCAAATGTCTTCATTGATTACCATTAAATACACTTCCATTCTAATCTTCTAGAGCTCATAGTATGGTCTCTTTAAAAATTGAACTCCTATTGTTAGCCAGAATCGATTAGCCATTGTTTCCCTCTCATATACCTTCTAGAGATTAAGATATTCCTGAAGGAACCCAACTCGAATACCAATAGTTGGAAACAATGTTAATACTGAGAGGGGGGTGAATCAATATTAAGGCAAATTTTAACTTTTATGCCAATTTAATTTTCATTCAAACTTGGAAACCATCCATATAACCAACAACAACATATTATGTGTCAGCAATATGAAATCAACATACAAGCACACACCATGAGCAGCATACACATGAGACACAAGATTTTACGTGGAAACTCTTTCGGGAAAAAATCACCAAAGCTTGTTATTGTTATTGATGTAAAATAAGAGCAACTACTTAAGATGGAATCACCAAGCCTTCTCAAGCACCCACTAGATATGGAAGCACCAAATTCCTGTATGCAAGCATCATCCTACACTCAATAAGGAACTCAATGTTCATTGTAATTGGCAGTAACATTGTCTGGTATCAACTCTCTTTTTCCTCAGCTCTTGGCCCACACAACATTCTTTGTTCTCAACCCTATGAAATCTCTGTAGCAACTCGTTGTTCCACTCAACAATCAACTAATGCACTTCCCACACAACACTCCACTATTCTCAACCCTATGCTCTTCAACAACATAAAATTCAGCTCTCATCCCATTCTATTCCATAGGATCTCTTGACCTCTGACACCATAGCACAATCTCTCTCAGAATTCTCCCTCTACACAAGCACTTTCAGCCTTACACACACAACATCACTCCTCTCTAGGGGTCTCTTTCTTATGCTTAGTCACTGTCAGACTCTTCCCACTAGAACGGGCTCACTTGGCCTCACATTGTAGTGCACACACACACAAAGCTCTCCTAAAAACTCACTAACCACAATGTTTCTTCCCCCATCTTGCTCTGCTCCAATCCTAGGTTTTGTTCCTCTACTGCACTCTACTCGATGTTGCCTTTGCTGCCTATTTCCAACCTCCCCGAGTGTACCTATGCATGGCTCTCCATTCTACTATTGCATCTGACTTTGATTCTGCCGTTGCATTAAACATGAGGATGGGATCTTGAGGGATCTCTCATATCGAGAATTAAATCTGAGTCAAACAACATACTCAAGGAGCTCTTCCATTAAATTATGCTAGTACACACAAAATGGCTTCTCAATTCTTCATTTAGTTCAATGAATCATGCACAATAATATTAGAGATGGATTTATTTCAACTCAAGACAAACCTTAACACTATTTTCTACACATCTTGGTCCTCGTCACCTTGACCCAACGATCTCTGGTAGTCACTACTCATTCCAGCGGGTAACTCCTCTACACTGAATTATTCTTCAAATGTCGACTCAACCACCCTTCATTACCTTTGTAATACACTATCAGATCCCTTTATCTATCATAACTTTTATTAAAACAAAAATTATGAAACTATAAGGTTGCGAGATTCGAAGCCCCTTCATGCTTAGCCCCTTCTTGTTTTTCCCATATGATTAGGTGTTGTGACTGACAACTTAGCATTTAGGTACTAAGGCCTTCAAGCTCCTACTAGGGGACTATATTCCTTTGCATTTTCTCTAAGCCCTTGGTTCCTTTAAGCTTCCTTGACCAAGCTCCATCACATCGTAGCTCCTGCATATCGTAACTTTTCTCAAAATTCATTTTATAGTGAAGTTATGGAATCCTCGACCTCGGATGTTCCACAACACTTAGGTGTAAGACCTCGCTTTACATCCTTGGTTCTATTGGTTTCCCCATGACCAAACATCAATCACAATCGGAGCTCCACATATCGGATCAGAACTTTTCTCATAAAGCATTTACATTGGAGCTGCGAGATTTACAACCGCCAATATTTTGACCTCTAAAATGTACTTCACATGTGGCACCTTTACAAAACTCAGGTTCTAATGCCTTCTCTATGCCTTTGGTCCTTTGGATCCACACAACCAAGTGCTAAACACCATTGGAGCTCTTTGTATCGTAACTTTTTCACATCGCAATTAGAACATACGTTAGGAGAACTTCAACCTCTTAAATATTGACCTCCAAGATGACATCATGCTGATGTCATCATCTCCACATGGCGCCCCCTTAGTGGTAACACGTGCCATGTGGATTTTCCCCATTAGGCCATCAAAGAATGTTGAATATGACTGCCACATGTCCATCGTATGGCCACGTCATGATGATTTCATATTTCACGTTAGGTCCTTAAGGCCAATCACCTATTGGTATGTGTCCTACCGGAGGTGATAGAAAGGATATTTTGGCCCTTTGGTTTTTCAATGAATTCCTTTGTAATTCCTCTTCCTCGCAAACCTTAAGAACTTATGATATTTCAATCTCTGAAGTTCCGAAATTTTGAGGTTATGATTTCCCCTTGATGTTTTGTTGCTCCAAGGTTCTGATATGCTGAGGTTCTTACTTGCTCTAATATACAACCTTCTAATATCAGGTTCCTTTCAAATAAACCGTCAAGGTCATGATTTGTTGACCATCTGATATCGGGTTCTGATATGATTAATGTTCCAGCCCTTCCAATATTCTTCCTACTCCAACCTCTGATATTCTAAGTTTATGATATTGCAGCCTCTGACCCTCTGAAATTCAGGGTCTGAAATTTGGCCTCCTCTGGTTCTGAAATTGGCCTACTCCAAAGCACTTCAAGCTCCTTACTTCAGCTATCAAATAAATTTTGATCTCAACGGCCATTTATGGACTTCCCCATACCGTTGGAAATCTTATTCAAATCACTTTCCCATGGAATAGGTATAATGTAGTATTTGAGCCCAATTACCATCACATCTAGGCTAGGGGAAATCAAAGCCAGTATCTATTGCCACATCGTGCTAGCACATACATCCATGCTGATCTAGTTGACATCAATTCCAACACACTTTCTAACTTTCAAGAAATGCCAATTTCCCATGTTGATCTCCTATCATGACTATTGACTTCAATGCCAAGGATCACTTACATTCAACATTGATTTAGCTTCATACAAAATCTCACTTGTAAGTGGTTGGTCCCATTGAATTTATTGTGCAATGAAGGAGTTTAATGAAATGGAGGTTGGCATTGATGGAAGTGTTAGTTCCAACATGTATAGTTTATGTTTTATGGCGTAGAAGGGAATGTTCCCATTATTTTCATTGCTTTATGCTAAGGAAATTTTTAACTCTAGTGAACAGTTAGGAAACTTCACAAACCTCCTAGTTGGTGCTTAACATCTAGAAGGACCAGGCTCTCTTGGCCTACTCCCCTTTCCTCCTTACCTTCCATCTTCATGTTTTTTTTCTCTTTCATTTCATGCCCTTCAATTGATGAGGAAATTAGCTAGCAATGGGATTCTTCTAGTATTTGTTGAGCATACTCTCCTCAGCTCCAAAAATTATAATTCTTAGCCTCAGGTATATTGCTTCATTCTAATTTTTTGCTCTATAGTTTTTTGTTGCTCACAAATTTTTTCTTCTCTAGTTTGTGTTTTTTCTTATTCTCAACGCAGTTGGCTTCATTTTCACCTTTGATTTCATCCATGTGCATAATCCCCAAGGAAATATGCCCACTCTTCTTGGTTGATGTGATTGCTCCTTTTCCTTTATACCTTGTTATCCATTCCCCACCTCTTGTTGGCATTGTGTTTTTTCTTGGTTTGTTAACATATCTCGCGATGGGTGTCACTAGAGCGGGGAATATGGGGGTCATGATGCCCACAATAGCACCTAATATTGAACCCAACCCCATGCCTCCCTTGACAGGTATTGAGATCACACATTGTTGGCTATTCAAAATGAAATCAGTAAAATTGAATAGGAGGTTTAAAAGGAAAGAGATGATGTATCTAACTCAAAAGTTATAGAATAGGTGTCAAAATGGGTCCTTGATCTGGTCACTGCCAAAGCACATCAAAATCAACATTTCTACACTATTTATATTGGCCCGTTAAAAAATTTCTGGGAAAGGTCCTATTCGAGCATAATGAAAGAAAAGATGAGCTTGATCTCCTCCACATCAAGGAGTTTTGCCTACTCTATCATATCATTGATGAATTCATGAATCACATGGAGGAAATCATTCTACATAGAAAAGATCCACCTCCAACATGCCATCATGACTGCCCAACACCAAACAACTAGTCACTTCATGTTTTTCGGGTATTTTGCAACTAGAAACTATTTTTTTAGCTTATATGTCATCTATGTATATGTGTCTTGTACTTTATATTATTATGGTTTTTATGGCATCCCTGCCAAGATTTTGTAATATGAACACTAGTCATACTCAACATATCAGGCTTATTTTATAGAACTCGTGTGTAAGCCCTAATTATTGCCTCTAGTTTGGTTTCCACACTACCAAAAAAAGGCTAATTGATTAATCATTCCAAAGCATGAATTTGATATTTTAATTATGTTAATAATAAAATTTGATCTTAAAAAAAATGGTTTTTATTTGTGTAGAAATTTGAATAATAGCTGAATTATTCACCGAGATTATCCTGATTACACACTATTTAAGCTTCATGCATAATACATAACCTCTTCTACAATTGATCATCAATATGCGGAAATAGAAGCAGTCGCATGCGCACATTAAAACATAATCAAGCACACATATAACACGGTATGTAATGGGGAAAGCATACAGCTGAAAACCCCCAACTATCTGTATATTATAATGATAGAGAACATGTAACAATACATAGCACAAAGCTCTCACAGCTCTCAGCACTATCTCACATGCTACACACAAACTAGCACGGAAGATGAACAAGTCACAGGTTCAAATCTCCTCCACAAGTCTACCTGCCTCTACTGCGCAATCCAATATGAATAATGATGAGATCCAAGTTCGAATCCACCTGGCTTGTACTGCGCAATCCTCATTGGCAATCTCAATCAATGTGTGTGCAAATCTCATGCACATCCATAGTCACAACTGATAGTAGACTCACCCTTTCACCCACCTCTAACACTGGTCTCCACTGAACTGTCCATGCATTGCAGTTAACTGATGTATTCTTTAGTTGATTTATGAGTTAATAATTAGTGAATTAATTAATAATTAATTCACACCACTCAGCACTAGTGTATTTATCAGTTAGACTAAATACAACTAGTTCAACTAAGTTAAACCGAACACAACTCCACCAACTGTCTCATCAACTCCACCAAACTCTGCCACATGAGTTCTAACTGAAGTCAACCATGCAATAGCTCAACTAACCCTTAGGAAAAACGTATTTCCTTCTGTCATCTGCATGTGCCACATCCAAGCATCAAACTGAAGTGCTCCAAGAGGATAAGATAATGTTTATAGTCTAAATATTATTAAGGGTTAATAATATTTGACTGTTCTATTTTTAGCCTGGCAGTCTAAAATAGATTCCGCCCAATGTCTAAAAATAGAGGTCCATCTATTTTTACCAACTCGACCAATCATCCATAAATAGCATCCTGCAACTCATAGACCATGATCCATATGTCTAAAAATAGACTTTGCGCCAAAAATATCCTGCGGGCCCACTTAGTGAAGGCGACTTCATTTCACTAAGCTCCATCATCTTGTTGCATTTTAAAACACTCCCTCTCAACAAGATATGGATTATCTGCAACCCCTATCCTGCCTCTGTGGAATTCGAATTTTCTCCTGGTGAGCGCCTTCGTCAAGATGTCAACATCCTGATCCTCCGTGGGAATATATGAAAGTAACATGATTCTCCGCTGCACACAATCTCTGATATGATGGTACCTGATGTCGATGTGTTTGGATCTATCATGAAATATTGGATTAGCCGAGAGTTTAATGCAACTTTGGTTATCACAATAAATCACAGTAGGCTCCAAGTGTGACCCGAACAACCCGACCAGGATCTTCCTCATCCATATGGCCTCGCATGCAACCAAGCTTGCTGCCATATACTCAGCCTCTGCTGAACTGAGTGCCACGGATCTCTGCTTCCTGCTGTACCAAGAAACTGCTGTCGACCCGATACTGAAGATCCCTCCAGATGTGCTCTTTCTGTCCGTTGGGCTCCCTGCCCAATCTGCATCCATGAAGCCACACAGCTTCACCTCATCCTCCTGTCTGTACCACAAGCCATATCCCGATGTGCCTCTAAGATAACGCAATACATGCTTTCCTGCCTTCCAGAAGAGCTTGGTAGGCTTAACCATAGCTTGTGAAAGCTGGTTAACAGCATAGCATATATCGGGTCGTGTATTGACCGGATACATAAGCGACCCCACCAACTGTCGATAAACAGTGGCATCCACTACCTCCGCTGAAGTAGCATCCTCCTTCCTCCAACCTCCAGGAAGAGGAGTATCAACAGGCTTGCAGCCATGCATGTTGAACTTCTCCAGTATTTCCCGGGCATACTTACCCTGAGAAACAAACAATCCATCACTGTGCTGCCAAATTTCCAATCCCGGGAAATAATGAAGGAGGCCCAAGTCCTTCATCTCAAACTCTCTAGCAAGATCCTCCTTGCATGAAAGTATCAACAGCTCATCACCCGTCAAAATCACATCATCTACATACAGTACAATGATCAGCAACTTCCCCTCCACCACAATCTGGTACAGGTTAGGATCTGCCTCACTCTTGGAGAATCCAAGTCCGGTGAAATAACTGTCTATCCGTGTCTACCAAGCACGAGGTGCTTGCTTCAACCCATACAGTGCTCTCTTGAGTCTGCACACATGCGACTCATTGCTGAAGATCTCGAAACCTTCGGGCTGCTCTGTGTACACCTCCTCCTCAATGACTCCGTTGAGGAACGCAGTCTTCACATCCATCTGATGGATGTGCCACCCCATCTGCGCTGAGAGAGCTAGGATCGTCCGTATGGAAGAATACCTTGCGACAAGTGCAAAGGTCTCCTCATAATCGATCCCCTCTATCTGTGAGAAGCCTCGGGCAACAAATCTTGCCTTGTACTTCTCCACACTCCCGTCAGCCGCCTGCTTCACTTTGTAGATCCATCTCGAACCCACCACTGATTTCCTCTCCGGCCTTGGGAAAATCTCCCATGCATTGTTTCTGACAATCGAATCGTACTCTTCCACCATGGCATCTACCCATGAGGGGTCCTCCACAGCTTCCTCGAAAGAGGATGGCTCTGTCATGACACATTTTCTCACAAGAGCCATGTATCCAGTGTACCGGTCCGGTGACTGTCTCTGTCTGCGCTGTGCTGTAGGTGGTCCTACAACCTTCTCTGCATCTTGAGCCAGTCGCTCAGCTTCTGTAGTGCGCTTCCGCCCTCTGATGGTTGGCATTGCATGAGTGGTCTCTTCCACTCCATGAACCTCATCTTGTGGCTGATCCACATCCTGAGACTCATCCTTAGGAGCTAATAGCTCCTCATCTGCATGCAAGTGTGGCTCCCTCTCAAGCGAACACTTCATGGCTTTCTCCTCCTGAAATTTGATATCCTGTCGCACAACAGTCTTGCAACTGTCTGGAAAATACACACGATAGTTGTGGGGCATATCAATGTACCCCACAAATATCCCAACCTCTGCGGTCGGCTCCAGCTTCTTCCTGGCATCCTTCGTCACATGCATGTAGACAGGTGAACCAAAAATCCTCAAATGGGAAATATCAGGCCTCTTACTAGAAAACGCCTCCTCGGGTGTACTCATGCCAAGTATCTTGTGAGGACAACAGTTCTGCACATATACTGCAGTATTTCATGCCTCCGCCCACAAGTGAAGGGGTAGGCCCTGATCATGCAACATCGCCCGTGCAGCACCCACGATCGCTCTGTTCTTCCGCTCAGCAACCCCGTTCTGCTGTGGGTTATGAGGTGATATGAGCTCTCTCTGAATTCCTTCTGCACTGCAAAAGTCCTTGAATTCAGTAGATATGAATTCACCACCATTGTCGCTCCTAAGAGCCTTCACATGCTTCCCCGATTCCTTCTCAACCAGCACCTTGAACTCACAGAACTTTTGGTATGTCTCGCTCTTCTTCTGCATGAAGAAGATCCAGCACTTCCGAGAAAAATCATCAACAGAGATCACATAGTACTTGTGCTTTGCTGTCGAAGCTACTGAGAAAGGTCCACACACGTCTGTGTGAATTCTCTCAAGGATCATCGTGGCGCGACTATCCTTCTTGTGAAAGGTGGCTTTCACAAATTTTCCCAAGGTACACCCCTTGCACTGATCTGACTGCGCAAGAGTGCCCTTAGGAAGCCCAGTAGAAATCTGCTACAATATCTTCAAAGCTCCATGGTGAAGGTGGCCCAATCTCCGGTGCCACAGCTCGCCATCATCCCGGCTCACCACTCCTTCTGCCTTGCATGCCATTGCTGCACAGCCATCTACTTGCAACTGATAAAGGTTCTTGACTCGAACCCCTATCTTCCAGGTTTCTCCAGTTGTCTTACTGTGCAGGAAAGCCTTTCCTTCGTTGAAGACAACATCGTACCCCTTGTCTTCCAACATTGCCATAGAGATCAGATTCTTCTTCAATCCTGGAACATGCATCACTTCCTTCAATACGAACGGTTTACCAGACTCCCTCTCAAAGGAAATGGTACCGATACCGATCGCACTGTATCTACCATCATCGCCCATCTCGATGTGCACTCCAAGATCTTTCTCATCCATATCTGAAAACAGATCTCGATCTCCAGTCATGTGAAAAGACGCACCACTGTCCAAGAACCATAGTGATCCCATCACACTTGAGACCAAGCATGCGATCAATGAAAAATCCAGCTCAAACTGCGAGGCTAAGGCCTCTCCCGCTGTAGATCCAGCAACATGCTTATTTTTCTTCTTCTACGGACAATTTGTGGCATAATGTCCGTGCTGGTGACAGTGAAAGCACTTCACCTTGGACATGTCCTGCTTCTTGCCTTTTGCACCGGAATGAGAAGATTTCTTGCTCTTCCCCTTCTTTTCTTTGGCAGCCAAAGCACAATTTTCTTCATCAGATGCCTTTGATGAAGATCCGTCCCTGGTACTCCGCCTTATCTCCTCTTGCACAAGATCCGACCAAAGTCGCTCCCATCCTGGAAATTTCTCCCGACCATTGACAGAATCCTGATAGGCATGCCAACTCTTTAGAAGACCAAGGAGAGCCAAGCTCACCAATTCCTCATCATCTACATTCACCCCCACACTTCCCAGCTCATCCCTGCATTGGATGAACTTCGTGAGGTACTTGGGCATACTGTCACCTTTCTCCATCTTTATGTGTCTGAGTTTATCCTTGAGCACCAAATTCCTCTGGTCGCTCTTACTTTGGAATAAATCTGTCAACGCTTTCCACATCAAGTATGGAGAATATTTTCCATGCATGCTGGATACAATGTGATCCCTCACACCCTCCAGCAGAATCCTTCGACATTTTTCCATCTTCTTTTGCCAAGCCTCAACTTGAGCAACATCAATAGGCTTTGGGACCTCAGCCTCTATGAACTCCTTCAACCCGTTATCATCTAATACCACCTCCATCCTGTCCTTCCATTCAACATAATTCGAGCTTCCCTCAAGGATATACTCCAGTCGCAATCCGTTGAAAGACATTTTGACTTCGACACCAAGAAGACTGCTGCAAATTCAAATTCCAAATTCTGCTGCAAATTCGAATTCCACCAGCTCAAAACTCAACCGCTTCCGATCTGTGAGAACAAATTATTTCTAGTACAGAGATCGACTGTAGGGGAATTTACTGGATATATCACCTTTCAAAGAAAGGATGGATCCAAAGGCTACCTGGCTCGCTTACAGACTCTGTCTACCGAAATAAATTGTAATCACTGTAATAGATCCGATGATCAATTTAGCTCTGATACCATGTAGAAATTTGAATAATAGCTGAATTATTCACTGAGATTATCCTGATTACCCACTATTTAAGCTTCATGCATGATACATAACCTCTTCTACAATTGATCATCAATATGCGGAAATAGAAGCAGTCGCATGCGCACATTAAAACATAATCAAGCACACATAGAACACAGTATGTAATGG
Source organism: Pinus albicaulis (assembly GCA_034641835.2). Classification (NCBI taxonomy): domain Eukaryota; kingdom Viridiplantae; phylum Streptophyta; class Pinopsida; order Pinales; family Pinaceae; genus Pinus; species Pinus albicaulis. The sequence continues at coordinate 1,162,263,604 of CM076577.1, forward strand.
GGAAAGCATACAGCTGAAAACCCCCAACTATCTGTATATTATAATGATAGACAACATGTAACAATCATAGTACAATACTCCTCACAAGTACTCAGTACTATCTCACATGCTACACACAAAACTAGCACGGAAGATGAACAAGTCACGGGTTCAAATCTCCTCCACAAGTCTGCCTGCCTCTACTGCGAAATCCAAGTTGAATAAATTACTGGAATCCAGTTCGATCTTTTGTCTTGTCTTGTGCAATCCTCATTGGAAATCTCAATCAATGTGTGTGCAAATCTCATGCACAACCATAGTCACAACTAATAGTAGACTCACCCTTTCACCCACCTCTAACACTGGTCTCCACTGAACTGTCCATGCATTGCAGTTAACTGGTGTATTCTTTAGTTGAGTTATGAGTTAATAATTAGTGAATTAATTAATAATTAATTCACACCACTCATCACTAGTGTATTTTTCAGTTAGACTAAATACAACTAGTTCAACTAAGTTAAATTGAACACAACTCCATAGTGTCTCTTGACTCCACCAAACTGTCATCAACTCCACCAAACTGTACATGAGGTTCTTGAGTCAACCATGCAATAGCTCAGCCAGGACCAGGGAAAAAGTGTATTTTCTTTTTGGTACATGTACATCGAGCATCAAACTGAAATTGCTCAGAAGATAAGATAATGTTTATAGTCTAAATATTATTAAAGGTTAATAATATTTGACTGTTCTATTTTTAGCTCGGCAGTCTAAAAATAGAAACCGCCCAATGTCTAAAAATAGAGGTCCATCTATTTTTACCAACTCGACCAATCATCCATAAATAGCATCCTGCAACTCATAGACCATGATCCTTATGTCTAAAAATAGACATAGTCTAAAAATAGACTTTGCGCCAAAAATAGCCTGCGGGCCCACTTAGTGAAGGCGACTTCTTTTCACTAAGCTCCATCATCTTGTTGCATTTTCAACAATTTGAAGCCCAAATGGGTCGGATCTTATGGTGGAAAGCGAAGAATTTTTCATTGTTAGGAAAATTTCAATTCCCTTGAGGGCCTAACTTGAAGCCATGGTGGCATCTCGAGGTAGTGGTTGTACCTGGAGATATTATGTTAAATTTTCTTGTTACTCCTACACGTATAAGTGGATTAAATCCTACCCCCATGTCCTTCAATTTTCACCACAATGGAGGGTACCCAAGATTGGGATACATGCCATTGCATTGATATGAGCACAAGGGAATTGACACAAGGTTCCAATATAACACCCAATTGGAAACCTACATGTATGAAGGGACTCACGTGTATGGTCATGTATGAGGTGAGTTCATGGGACGTTTCAAACATTATGGAGGTTGTGTGAGAGATTTGGGAAGGATATCTAGGCTCATAGTTCACCTTCGAGTCTACTTTAAGCATAATTATGGAGAAATATACAATGATTAAAGAGAATTATGATACAAGGTGGTGGGGAAAAACATGAATATAGGTTCCAGATTTAAACTAGTCTCCTTCTCATCAGGAGCCTAGGTATGACGATTTGTTATTTAATCTTCCGTAATTTTTTATTTTTTGATTGTTTATCCTCTCTGTTTATTGTTGATTTTGGTAGTGTTTCCTTTTCTCTATGTTTTGGATGCCTCTAAGTATTGGGTTTCTATTTCGATGTAAGGTTTTAGGAAACAATTCCCCTGCTCTCTAGTTTATTTGTGACTTAAAGGTGGAATTTATGAGGCTTGTTTTCATTGGAACAACGTTTGGACTATGATTGGCTCCAAGGTTTAGTTTAGTGGATCTCATCTGGTTGCAAAGGAGGAAGAAGAGGAAGAGTCACCCCTTTTGTTTATCTCAAAGCTCATCAACCTTTTCTTCTCAACCTCAAGCTCAAGTTTTTTTCGTTATTCAATTGCTCACTTTCTGGAGATAATTCCTAAAGGAGGAGGTTCTTTATAGCCATATATTCACTCGTGAGAAGGAGGAGGTTATTAGTAATTCAAATCAATCATGATAAGCTTCATATACGCAAATTGTTAATATATTTTAGCACATTATAAATATTGTGAGAAGAGTTCTCATAGATCGATAAAAAACACGTTAGATAAAAAGGTTTCTATTCTGCCAAAGAAGCTAGAAAAAATTATTTTCACCTCCTCCGAAGTAGACAATAATCCTCCTCCACAATATAGGTGGACTCTTCCTCGGGATGGCATGATCAGGTGAGCCAAGTTTTATGTTATGTTTTTATGTTGCATCTTTGTTCTAGTTATGGTTGTTAATTTTGGTAAAGAACTTCTATTAGTTTTATTTAAATTTAAATGATGGTGTCAACCAATTCTTTTGAATTAAAATTATGTTACATTTAATTCATCAATCCAAGTTGGGAAAATTGTGAAATGTAATGGACACTTCAATATGCAATACTTTGTTTCTACTCTGTTCCAAATTTACTGGCATGCTACCCGCTTATTGAATTTTGAAAGAAAAATTTAATAATGTAAATTAATTGTAATTTAAAAGGAACCAGCATAATAATTAATTCTAAACACTTTTAAACCATCACCATGTAAATTTGTGTCATAAAAAATTCATGGAATCACTTGGTCATTCATTTAATAATGATTCTATATAAAATTATACAATTGAAGTAGACAATTCTTTATTCAATTGGACTTTTCATATGAATAGTATTTGTTATGCTACCACACAAACAACAATTAAAAGAGATTGAAATTAGATGCACTCAAATAATAAAAGAATTGAAAATACACAAATTCAATTGTAAAAATAAATAAGAAAAGAAGAGCAAAGCTTTCCCTTGCACAAAGGGCCCTCTCGGTTTTGCCATTTGTTGTTTAAGAAGTCCTTATAAGTTTTTAACTGTTAAAATTCTCTAAACTATGAAATCATTCATGAAATATAAACACAAGTAAAACTAAAATAACAACAACACTTTTGTATTATAATATTAGAGAAAATAAATTGTGTGTATCATTGTTCCAATCCATAGATATTTATACAACTCGAGTAAATCATTTGGTGTGAAACCCTTGAACAACTTTGTCAAAATATCAAAGTTTAGATTTTATGATGACAGGAGTAAGTGATGTGGTCCACATATGAGAAATTAGTGTTTTGATGCATGAATATATTCATGCAAGATGTTAATTATGAATTAGCTTGATCTTCAAAATATTGATCCACAACCTTGTGGGGCCAACACTGACATGCTGAAGGCCATGCACTCTCCGAACTTCACATGGCTCATGTCGTTTCCATACTTGCAATCAGAGGGGGAGAATCATTGAGTTAAATGGTCAAACTATTGGCACAATCCTTACCACTTCCCTTCTTATAAATCCAGATATCACTGAAATGCGACACCTAAAGCAATGGTTTGACTAAGAAGGTGTTAGACTCCTATACCAATAGGTGTCATTTTTCATGATTGACTTGATGAACTATGCAATATGTTCAAACCTTTTTCTTGTTGCAAAGGTGTTCCATATTTTAAAAAAAAATCAAAAAATCAAAAAATTTAAAAATTGTAAAGAGGGTATACCCTAAAAGAAAAATCAAAGGGTGAAAAAATAAAAATGGACAAAAAGTGAAAGAAAATGAACCCCAAACAAGAAAAGGCCAAGGAAAGTGTGCAAGTCTAAATGCCACTGCTTATTGCTATGATGTAATAAACAAATTGTGTGCAACTTGTATTTTATGCCACAATTCATGAATAGTCAAAGTGTTTAAGCTTGGCTAGTTCATTTTTCAATTTCATGTTGAAGAATAGAGAATAAATATCTGGCCAAACAGTTTAATATTGGCAGATAAGTAGATAGGTAGAGTTAATAAAAGGAGCTCAACAGTTTAATCTGAGCCGTTGGATGTAATAAGCGTAGACTTAGGTAGGCTTTCCATGTAAAAGAAAAAGAAAAGTGTGATAAGGGTTTTCCAGTCTAAGTGCACCCTAATAAAGGAGAAAAAATGGTAGAGTAAAGTAGATAGGGTAGGTAGATGATGTTGCAAATTTTCATTTGATGAATGATGGTGTTAAAATGTGTTAATAATTTACTTTCATCACAAGTGCAAAGGCAGAACACTACATTGGCAGAATTTCAAAGCAAAGCAAGGTCAAAATCATTAATTTCCCCTCTCATTTTCCCCAAAGATTTTACTAATTTCCCTAAGCACTAAGGTATTTGAAGATTAAAGGGGCTCAAGGAATTTCCTTGACTTTTGGAGGGACCGGACCCTCGGCCCAATAATTGAAAAGACCTAAGTACTTGAAATCATCCATTATCACATTCATTCACTTCTCAAAAATCTTTTCCTAAGTAAAATCCCATTTTACTTAGGAAAATCCTTCAATATTTCATAAAAAGCCCTTAAAATCACTTTTTATTCTAAGTTTAAGTGATGAAAGTATAAAAATGCTATTTACTTTTGAAACTTCACTTTCTTGGTTATATTTAAGTATTTTGAGTTTACATTGTTCCCTTGTCATATTAACTCTAATTTATATATTAAATCCTTATAGAAATGATCTTATCCTATTATATATAACTTCTTTTATCTAATATCCCAAAAACCCAGGTATTATAATTTTTAGCCAAAAGTATTTAAGTCCCACTTATTCAAATAAGAAACCCACAATATGTTCCCTTTTGGCTAAAATATAACATTTAATCTATTCCCGCCCCCTATGGTAATAAGTCACATTGATTTAATTACTATATAATAAAAATATATACGAAAAATATCTTAAACATATATTTATATGTGTTTAAAAACAAAAACAAACATTCTCCGACCATTTTTTCCGTATGGGAATAATTAACCCTCCAGGTTAATTAATAACCTCCCCGCCAATCAAACACCTCCCGAAATAATTAATTAACTGTTAATTACAACGGGTCCGCACTGTTAAACCTCCATCAATTCCATGTCCCGTCCATCGTGCGATCTCCCGCTCCAAGATCGACGGTTGACGTTAATTCTGCTGGCCATCCTCCATCCGAAAGATAATGCGCGAAATGAAAATCGGTTTTCAAACAGTGCCCTGGCCACGTGTTAATCGCTGAATGGAATCACTGCCATTTCACCAAATACCGCCAACTCCCAAAAGTGGTGCGGAATAAACCACTTACCACTCATTCATGTGACGTGTCCATCGTACACCCTGACGTCAGTCATTAAAATAATAAAAAATCTCATCACCCTGTTGACTTTGCGAATAAAACCAAACAACCCGCGTCTTCTCATTTTTTCCTCCACAGTAAACGACTACACCCTTCATGCAAAGAATTTCAAAAATCAACTGTCAAGTGCCATTAACTGAATTTTGCTGAAAACCACTGCCAAACCTCTCAAAATCAAATGAAACATTTTCGACCTCCCCTGCAAACCAATTCTTTCTTAACAATTTGTTTTGTTTTACAGGTGATCAGAAGACCACATCCTTGGATAAACAGTCTTAATACTAGTCATTAGACTTGTTTACTCTAAAAGTGTTATCAAATCTATTCAAACATAGATGAAAGATAAAACATACAATTGAAAGACAAGAAAAGGAAACAAGATATTAAACGATTTACTGTTGAAACAAACAGTAAAAACCTAAACTACACATTGAAGGTAAAAGGACACAGTAAAGAACAGTTAAAGAGTATCAGTGGTTAAAGTGTATCAGGTAAAAGTCAGAGTGAAAGTTAAAATGAAGTTACAGAGCGGTCAAAGGTAAACAATAAAAGTAATTACAGAGGCAGTAAAATGGTAAAAAAAGAGATGAAAATACTTTCACCAACATTGAAGTTTATCTAAAGTGAAAGTAAAACAGTTAAAAGAACAAAAAGGTGAAAAGATGAAAAACACAACAAGAAGGAACATTTTTGTAGAAATTGCATGTTTTAGTCATTGTTTTGCAGAACCTATTGTGATCAATCAAAAATGAATTTTGAAAAATGGAAGGAGGTTTATGTTCTTAAGAGGACCATCTACAAAAACCTCTCTCACTTTTCGAACGACTATTATGGTTTTGGAAATATTAAACAATGTTGGAAAGCACTTTTTGCAGAAAATTCCAGTTAAGTCATCATTTTGCAGAGAATATTGTGGCCAATAAAAAAAACATCATACAAAACTGAAGGATTTTTTGTTCCTAAGAGACCCATCTATGAAAACCTCGCTCACTTTTTGCACAGTGATTTCAGAATGAGAGATACATGCACATCTTCACAAGTTATTGTTCATACTCTGTAAAACTTTGTTTTACACATGTTTTTGCAGAGCCTATTTTGCGCAGATGGAGAGGAATTTTGGGAAACTAAAAGAAGTTTATCTCACCAACATATTTATCTACAATAACCACTTTCACTTTTTACATATCTATTACGTATTGAGAAATAAAAAGGTATCATTGGACCCCAAGTTTGCAGAATTGTTGGAGCAGAATTCACAAAAAAAGGAAGCAGTTAGTGACTTGGATGCCTCATCATCAACTAAGAGTTGGATCAAATTTGAATTCTCCTCTTTGTCATCACCTATCCATACAAAATAGTGCCAAATAGATGCATTAGTTTTAGTGTCCTTTACTTAAGTTCTATTTATGTAAAATAGTTGGAGAGATTTGTGAACCAATTTTGATATTTTTTCAAGATATTTTAGTTTATAATTTGTATAAATACTCCACTCTTGGAAGTATTTTGGGTGGATTCTACTACTTTGCTGTGACATTGATGTTTTTGAAATAAAAGTGCTTTGGAGACATTTATTTGTGGCTTGCTGGATGACTATTTGAAACTCGGGACTTTTTGCAGGATTCATGCGTCGAACTGCAGTTCAATAAGTCTTTCTATCCTATGTTTTAAGTTTTATATCTGTTTATAATATCACTGTGTTTCCATTTCTGAATAATTGCCATGAAAGAATAAATCAGAACTTACTTAAGTGTACTCTGATTTTTAATTCCAGTTATTCCAAATGTTTTCTTCCAAACTAGTTATAAGCAACGAATTCTTAATTGCTCTTGTTTCACTGGTTTGAACATTTTGATTACTATAATAAAGAATTCTTAACTGCTCTTTGTTTGTAATCATTCATTTTCTTTCTTTGAATATGTTGAAAGATTCTTGATTGCCTTTCATCCCTTCAAAACCCATTCCATCCACTTGAATTCCTTAAAATTGTTCTCTGTTTGGCTATCTTGCCCTGCAAAGCCATCTTGTGTGTAGAAGATTAATCCAGTAAAGCCATTCCTTTGACTCCATAGCCCAATGGCCTGAAAATATTCAACCTTGCCCTTAGTTGGCGAATTCCACCATTTTCAAACAAACTCTTGGATTTATAACTAGCCTAAAATTTTCTAAGAACAAAGATAAATTATAAAGAGAGAGCCCTCTCTGGATGCAGATTGGCTAGATTCTGCATCTGAAGGTTGGTTTGTGGTTACCTCGAGTATACTTTCCTTTTCCACAACTTCAAGGAAAACCTGAGTGATAACATAGTGGCGACCATACTGGGGATCTGAATCATTTTAATTGTTACTATTGTTTGCTTATAAGCTACAGACAGAGCCTGAAGATCAGCCAGGTAGCCTTTGAAATGCTTTTGCTCTGCAATTGCATAGTAAATAAATGATGCTTCAGTCTATCTCTGGTCTAGCTTATAAACTGAACTTTGGTTTCAAACATTCAATCATATTCTCTAGTTTAATAAATCTTTAAGAAATTTTAAATCTCATATCTAAAGCCTCTTAAAGAAATCATAGAAGTTGTTTTGAAAATTCACAAAAAATTTGGTTTCCTGAAGAACTAATTTTTTCTTCGGAATTGTTTTACAAGTTTAGATCTGATCTATGATGGTGGAAAGGGATCAGACATACAAAGGTTAAAATCATCCACATGGCGACTCCAAATCAATTTCACAATCAAGACTCCACTGGAGGAATGAACCTCAAAGAACAATATGGAAAGATCAAACTTTCAACTTGGATCTTAATCCAAGACATTATGTTCTTTCTCATTAAGAAATTTTTTCAATGTATATTGTATTTTATAGAAGATCTTAGATTAGTTTTTAGTTATTTTCCTTTGAATATTGTAAGTAATAATTCTCCTAATCTCTTTGAGCAACTTTCTTATGAATCTAATGATGATCATTTTCCAATTAAGAAGCCTCAAATAATCAAGACTGATCTTACAATCCCTGTACATATCCCCGTGCCATATAAAGTTCCAGATAGATATAAGCCCCTTATTTTACCTCCTATACTCCATGATTTTCCTAAAAAATACTACAAGTATCTTCCTAGATTTGATGGAGAGAATGGTATCACTGCCCAAAAACATATTCAAGGTTTTGAGAATTATTTGGATTTATTTACGATTGATGAATATGATGTTAAAATCAAACTTTTTTCTCTTTCTTTGCAAAATAGAATAAAAAATTGGTTCAAAAATCTGCCTAATTCTAGCATCTCAAATTTCCAGCAGTTTATCAAAATTTTCCTTGATAGATGGATAATCAAAGTTAATCATTTTATGATCATGGAAGAATATAATCAATTAAAAAGACATTCAAATGAAACAATACAACAATTTTCTGACAGATTTAATCAAGTTTATTATTCAATGCCAGAAAATATTAGACCTCCTCATGATTCAGCTCTCTTGCATTATCCAAGTGCCTTTGATCCATAAATAGAATTTCGATTAAGAGAAAGAGATCCAAAAACACTTGTACAGATGCAGAACATTGCAGTTGATGTGGAAGTTAATCTCCAAATCAAACAGGAAAAGTTGAAAGCAGAAGAAGAGGAAAAGAAACACATTGCAGAGGTGAAACTCAGCCTTTTGGTAAGAAAATTGGATGAAAGAACACATGAGATCACTATGAAAGATGAATTTTTTATTCAAAATCACCATGAAGAAATAGAAGAGGTTGATAGCCATGAACAAATTCCTGCTAATTCCAATTATCATAGATCATAAAATGAATTTACAAATCAATATGAGGAAGAAGAATTTGTTGATCTAATGTGTATGTTTGATGACATTCCTTCTTTTGATGATTTGCCTAAATATGATCATTATGATGATAGTTATGTTCTCCAAACTCAAGCTAACTTTATAGAGCAATCAGAAGCTAGTTTGTGGGATGAAGAAACTCAGTTTCAGCAGATTGAAGACAGTGATCAGCCAGTACAGATCAACCATGAGAATGAGGAAGAAAGAGCAGAAAATGTGGAAATAAGTGAAGATTCTTTACCTCTTTGTTTTGCTTCATTTTAGTTCATTAGAAACAACTATCATGCCATCAATAATCAGCAATCTTCAGAAATTGTGATTGACAACAAAGAAGATAATGAAACTACTGACCAAGATTTTTTAGTTTCACAATTGCAGTTATCAGTTCCCATTGAAGTAAATTATCAAATAACACAAGAAAGTTCCATACCACTATTTTTTGAATCATTTCAGTGTTTAAAGGAAATGTGGTATAACATGTTTAATGAAAAGGATGAGAAACTTGTTGAAGATTATGAAGTCTCATGGAAATCTATATGCTATAGGTTGCAGCCATTTTCCCAAGTTTTTCAGGATCCAATAGCAGATATGTTGAATATTGAAGGCATTCAAAGCATTCCTCTATTAACTAACTATGATTTTCGGAATCAAGATGATAAAGGATTCAACACTCAAAAATTACAATCAGTAGGAATATCATCACAAATATTATCTGAAAGTTTACAGGGAGATAAAGATGAAAATAACATTTCATATTCATGGTATGGAGGCCATCCAGAAAATATGTACAGTTGTTCAGATCAGTTAAACATTAGTGTATATATTTTGGAAGATCCTTTTGTACAGTTTCTAGAGTCAACAAAGGAAATCAAGTGTTTCCTTATCCTCTCATTTGTTGACAAGTTTCTAATAGGTTGCAGAAGTACAATTTTGATAATCAACAAGAAGATGCAACAAAATTTATCAAAGTACATAATTCTTGAATGGTTGCATTGGCTATTTCATTTTACCTAACTAGCAGTTGAACAGTAGATTGAGTAGATAGATGAGTGCTAATAAGCTCAGAATTTTGAGCATTTTTTTTAGTTTCAATTTTCAGCTAGTTTTTCATTAAGTTAGTTTGAAAATTTTTGTGTGTTGTTTTAGTTTCAGATTAGATTTCAGTTTGCAGAAGACAGAAGACATTTACTGGTTCACCAAGGTCATTGGATGAGGACAACTGACCTACTGTTCTTGACTTTTCACCAGGAAAATCCATCCCCAAGTGGAGCCAGTGTTAGACTCCTATACCAATAGGTGTCATTTTTCATGATTGACTTGATGAACTATGCAATATGTTCAAACCTTTTTCTTGTTGCAAAGGTGTTCCATATTTAAAAAAAAAATCAAAAAATCAAAAAATTTAAAAATTGTAAAGAGGGTATACCCTAAAAGAAAAATCAAAGGGTGAAAAAATAAAAATGGCCAAAAAAGTGAAAGAAAATGAACCCCAAACAAGAGAAGGCCAAGGAAAGTGTGCAAGTCTAAATGCTACTGCTTATTGCTATGATGTAATAAACAAATTGTGTGCAACTTGTATTTTATGCCACAATTCATGAATAGTCAAAGTGTTTAAGCTTGGCTAGTTCATTTTTCAATTTCATGTTGAAGAATAGAGAATAAATATCTGGCCAAACAGTTTAATCTTGGCAGATAAGTAGATAGGTAGAGTTAATAAAAGGAGCTCAACAGTTTAATCTGAGCCGTTGGATGTAATAAGCGTAGACTTAGGTAGACTTGCCATGTAAAAGAAAAATAAAAGTGTGATAAGGGTTTTCCAGTCTAAGTGCACCCTAATAAAGGAGAAAAAATGGTAGAGTAAAGTAGATAGGGTAGGTAGACGATGTTGCAAATTTTCATGTGATGAATGATGGTGTTAAAATGTGTTAAGAATTTACTTTCATCACAAATACAAAGGCAGAACACTACATTGGCCGAATTTCAAAGCAAAGCAAGGTCAAAATCATTAATTTCCCCTCTCATTTTCCCCAAAGATTTTACTAATTTCCCTAAGCACTAAGGTATTTGAAGATTAAAGGGGCTCAAGGAATTTCCTTGACTTTTGGAGGGACCGGACCCTCGGCCCAATAATTGAAAAGACCTAAGTACTTGAAATCATCCATTATCACATTCATTCACTTCTCAAAATCTTTTCCTAAGTAAAATCCCATTTTACTTAGGAAAATCCTTCAATATTTCATAAAAAGCCCTCAAAATCACTTTTTATTCTAAGTTTAAGTGATGAAAGTATAAAAATGCTCTTTACTTTTGAAACTTCACTTTCTTGGTTATATTTAAGTATTTTGAGTTTACATTGTTCCCTTGTCATATTAACTATAATTTATATATTAAATCCTTATAGAAATGATCTTATCCTATTATATATAACTTCTTTTATCTAATATCCCAAAAACCCAGGTATTATAATTTTTAGCCAAAAGTATTTAAGTCCCACTTATTCAAATAAAAAACCCACAATATGTTCCCTTTTGGCTAAAATATAACATTTAATCTATTCCCTCCCCCTATGGTAATAAGTCACATTGATTTAATTACTATATAATAAAAATATCTACGAAAAATATCTTAAACATATATTTATATGTGTTTAAAAACAAAAAAAAACATTCTCCGACCATTTTTTCCGTATGGGATTAATTAACCCTCCAGGTTAATTAATTACCTCCCTGCCAATCAAACACCTCCCGAATTAATTAATTAACTGTTAATTACAACGGGTCCGCATTGTTAAACCTCCATCAATTCCATGTCCTGTCCATCGTGCGATCTCCCGCTCCAAGATCGACGGTTGATGTTAATTCCGCTGGCCATCCTCCATCCGAAAGATAATGCGCGAAATGAAAATCGGTTTTCAAACAGTGCCCTGGCCACGTGTTAATCGCTGAATGGAATCGCTTCCATTTCACCAAATACCGCCAACTCCCAAAAGTTGTGCGGAATAAACTGCTTACCACTCATTCCTGTGACGTGTCCATCTTACACTTTGACGTCAGTCATTAAAATAATAAAAAATCTCATCACCCTGTTGACTTTGCGAATAAAACCAAACAACCCGCGTCTTCTCATTTTTTCCTCCACAGTAAACGACTACGCCCTCCATGCAAAGAATTTCAAAAGTCAACTGTCAAGTGCCATTAACTGAATTTTGCTGAAAACCACTGCTAGACCTCTCAAAATCAAATGAAACATTTTCGACCTCCCCTGCAAACCAATGCTTTCTTAACAATTTGTTTTGTTTTACAGGTGATCAGAAGACCACATCCTTGGATAAACAGTCTTAATACTAGTCATTAGACTTGTTTACTCCAAGAGTGTTATCAAATCTATTCAAACATAGATGGAAGATAAAACATACAATTGAAATACAAGCAAAGGAAACAAGATATTAAACGATTTATTGTTGAAACATATAGTAAAAACCTAAACTACACATTGAAGGTAAAAGGACACAGTAAAGAACAGTTAAAGAGTATCAGTGGTTAAAATGTATCAGGTAAAAGTCAGAGTGAAAGTTAAAATGAAGTTACAGAGTGGTCAAAGGTAAATAGTAAAAGTAATTACAGAGGCAGTAAAATGGTAAAAAAAAGATGAAAATACTTTCACCAACATTGAAGTTTATCTAAAGTGAAAGTAAAACAGTTAAAAGAACAAAAAGGTGAAAAGATGAAAAACACAACAAGAAGGAACATTTTTGTAGAAATTACATGTTTTAGTCATTGTTTTGCAGAAACTATTGTGATCAATCAAAGATGAATTTTGAAAAATGGAAGGATTTTTATGTTCTTAAGAGGACCATCTACAAAAACCTCGCTCGCTTTTCGAACAGCTATTATGGTTTTGGAAATATTAAACAATGTTGGAAAGCACTTTTTGCAGAAAATTCTAGTTAAGTCATCATTTTCAGAGAATATTGTGGCCAATAAAAAATACATCATACAAAACTGAAGGAGTTTTTATTCATAAGAGACCCATCTACGAAAAACTTGCTCACTTTTTGCACAGTGATTTCATAATGAGAGATACATGCACATCTTCACAAGCTATTTTTCATACTCTGTAAAACTCTGTTTTACAAATGTTTTTGCAGAGCTTATTGTGCACAGCTGGAGAGGAATTTTGGGAAAGTAAAAGAGGTTTATCTCACCAACATATTTATTTAAAATAACCTCTTTCACTTTTTACATATCTATTACGGATTGAGAAATAAAAGGGTATCATTGGACCCCAAGTTTGCAGAATTGTTGGAGCAGAATTCACAAAAAAGGAAGCAGTTAGTGACTTGGATGCCTCTTCATCAACTAAGAGTTGGATCAAATTCGAATTCTCCTTTTTTTCATCACCTATCCATACAAAATAGTGCCAAATAGATGCATTAGTTTGAGTGTCCTTTACTTAAGTTCTATTTATGTAAAATAATTGGAGAGATTTGTGAACCAATTTTGATATTTTTTCAAGATATTTTAGTTTAGAATTTGTATAAATACTCCACTCTTGGAAGTATTTTGGGTGGATTCTACTACTTTGCTGTGACATTGATGTTTTTGAAATAAAAGTGCTTTGGAGACATTTATTTATGGCTTTCTGGATGACGATTTGAAACTCAGGACTTTTTGCAGGATTCATGCGTCGAACTGCAGTTCAATAAGTCTTTCTATCCTATGTTTTAAGTTTTATATCTGTTTATAATATCACTGTGTTTCCATTTCTGAATAATTAACATAAAAGAATAAATCAAAACTTACTTAAGTGTACTCTGATTTTCAATTGCAGTTATTCCAAATGTTTTCTTCCGAACCAGTTATAAGCAACGAATTCTTAACTGCTCTTGTTTCGCTGGTTTGAACATTTTGATTGCTATATTAAAGAATTCTTAACTGATCTTTAGTTGTAATCATTCATTTTCTTTCTTTGAATATGTTGAAAGATTCTTGAGTGCCTTTCATCCCTTCAAAATCCATTCCATCCACTTTAATTCCTTAAAATTGTTCTCTGTTTGGCTACCTTGCCCTGCAAAGCCATCTTGTGTGTAGAAGATTAATCCAGTAAAGCCATCCTTGACTCCATAGCCCAATGGCCTGAAAATATTCAACCTTGCCCTTATTTGGCGGATTCCACCATTTTCAAACAAACTCTTGGATTTATAACTAGCCTAAAATTTTCTAAGAACAAAGATAAATTATAAAGAGAGAGCCCTCTCTGGATGCAGATTGGCTAGATTCTGCATCTGAAGGTTGGTTTGTGGTTACCTCAGGTATACTTTCCTTTTCCACAACTTCAAGGAAAACCTGAGTGATAACAGAAGGCATAAAATCTTCCTCGCCCTTGCTCAGCCGAAAATGCACCGGCACGAGCAAAAGGCCCCTTAATACAAAAATAATTGCCGACATTCTCTTAATGCGACTCGGCGAAAATGTTCCATGGATTTCACTCCATGCTACTTCTACCTTAATTGACATGGATGATTTCTACTTCCTTGCATGCCCCCTTACCATTGATGGGACGAAATGCATTAGAAAGGCTTTACGAAAAGATGACAACACCTGGTGTTGTTCTAAATGTGAAGGCTCCTTCATCGAGTGTGACTACCGCTACATCCTCCGGCTCCAGATGCACGACCACACTGGCCAACTTGAAAATGTGGTCGCTTTCGATGAAGCTGCAAATGCACTTATGGGAATCTCTACAAAGGACCTTTTCCTCCTCTCAACCGATCCTGGAGTTGTCCTGGACATATATAACAAAATCAAAGGACGAAAATTCCTCTACACACTATCTTTGAAGACAAACACCTTCAACGGTGTTGAACGGCTATTCCCAACTCTTATGCATGCAGAAGAACTCCCTTATGTTGATGCATCAAATATCCTCCCAAAAGTCCTACAACCCACTCCTTCCCCCCGCAACAAACTCTGCTGCGGGCTTTAGCCTTGCATTTTCACCTCTCGCTCGGTTGTCCCCCTCCTCTCATTCCATACATCCTTCCCCACTAACACCTTTCCGCTGAAATGCCCACCCTCCCCCATGCATTCTCCATTGCTTCCCATCGTTCCCCCTGCAGTCTTGTTGAACCTCACTTGCCATTCATCTTCGATTGTGCATACAACTTTTGTTATCGTTACTATATCTTTGCGGCCCCTTAGACTTTGTAGTAGTTATCCTAGACGTATGGACGCCCACTCGTTTCTTCTTTACGTTTTGTATATATGTCATTTCACTATGTTTTAATGGGTTTTCTTAATATATGAACATTTACTCACATAGTTTTCCCTTTCATCCTTCAATGTTTCATCTTCTTTGCAACACACACATTTATTAAATGCACATATCAATATTCTATGCGTATTATGGAAAATAATACAAAAATTGCTTCTTCTTTTTTTGTAAAATACAAATTATGGCTTCGATTTACTCTAGCTGATACATGCAACATGTTGTTTCTTTCGAAACTAATATTTTTCCATTTCAAAATTCCAAAACTCATTTCTACGCAACCCGTATTCAAGACATTTTTGCTTCAAACATTACTCACACCATTTCTATACTACTATTGTTTATGATGAAAGACATAACACAACAAAATATAAAAAAAACAAAAATAACTAAAAAAAATATAAAATAAAATACTTCATCTTCATGCTTCCCTCTCCTTTCATTATACTTCATACACACATTCACTTCTTGACATACCTTTCCTCATTTGCAACAGCTATGCCAACCACACCAGAGAATAGTGTGCAAAGGGAACAATGACGACGCCACTACGCACTTAACAAAGAAATAATTAATGCGCGTCGCCGCCTCCTCTTCACAAATCGTCAAGCCAACCTTCACTCTCAATCCAATGCAAACCAAACTCCTATTCCTTCCTAAAATAGCCTCCTTCTGCTACATTCCACCCAAACTTTCCCAGTTCCCCCTCCATATCCACTCGATGGCCAAACCTTCCCAAACCATTCAATTGCTTCACCTCTCGCCTACCCTGTACATGTGCCCCCCCATGTGCCTCCCTTTCCACCTTCCCCAAAATTTCTCCCCAACCATCTCCAACATGCACATCGTCGCTTTCGTGCAAGAATCGATGCACTTTGTCCCATCCAAGTTTGCTCAATTTATAATGAAACTTACTCATCCATGAAAACAAAAACAAATAACAGAATCATTTCTTGTACCCGTTGTGTTTCCGAATGAAAAACCCACCGTTTCTCCTCCAAAAACAACATGGACCCAGGTATCCAACCACATGTCCTCTCCTTCTTGACTAAAGTTGAAGAGATGCTCATTGCTCGTGTCAACCCTGTTCTTCAATTCACCCATGCATGTAGTGGCCAACTCAAATATTCCGGCCATAATATTAGATTTCCTCAAGATATCACAAATATTGTCACCTCTCTTCCTTGCATGCTGTCAAAACTAGACATCCTTGTCGTAAAAAAAACTAGTTATGAAGAAACATCCTATGAATTTTTTGTTAGTAGATCACGTGTTCATGCATATTTGCAATTCAAACTACAAAACGACCCTACATAGATGTCCAGATTAACCAAATTTCGCTCTCTGCTCTGCCTGTTGCACCTACCAACATTTCCAACATTCTATGCCATATCAATGTGACATCCATCCCACTCTAGGAAGCCATTCTAGAAAATCCTAATTGTGAACTTCCCCACCCATGCCCGTCTGACCTCCACCCATCCTCATTTTTTTCAACTCTACCAAACTCTCATTCAGAAATTGATGAAATACTTGCGTACATAGAATCCTCCAATCACACACCCACCCATTCACTTCAACGGCCCATCATTGCCTCTCTCAACAAGGTACACCTACCATATTATTCATTCCAGGGCTAGAGGGGAGCTTGCCCACATTCAATGGCCTATCATTGCCTCTCTCAACAAGGTACCCCTACCATATTGTTCATTCCATGGCTAGAGGGGAGCATGCCCACAAAATCATTCAACAAGGTACCCCTACCATATTCTTCACACTAAGTGTAGCTAATAAAAAATGGCCTGAATTGGATAATGCCATGCCTTCCAACCCTCCATCCAATTCACATGATCAAACTCGATGGAGAATCCAAAACATTGTTGCAAACCCACACCGTGCATCTCAATACATCCATTGTAGATTCACAATATTCTTGGAAGAGGTCCTACTTAAATAATTCCTTGTAAAGGATTACTGGTGCATGTTTGCACATATTTCCTTTCATTACTTTCAATTCCACACATCCATCTTAATTTTTCTTCCCTTTATTTCTAAGGTATGAATGGAAACATCGCGGCTCCGCACATATCCATTGTTTCTTGTGGCTTTCGAATGCACATGCTATGGACACTCTCGATTGGACCAACGCTAAAGATGTCCGTGTGGCCAATGAATTTTTAGATATGTACATCACTGCTTGGAACCCTCGCCCCCTTCACAACCGAGCTCTTGGCATGAATCATTCATCTCTACGAGACCCATGCCTCCTTGGGACACATGAATTTTTTACGGCCAATTAGTTGCAATACTATGAACAACTTCTGAATTCTGTTCAAAGACACAGAACTTGCCACTCCTCTACATGTTTCCGCAAGAGAAATAATGCTACAAATTTCCACTATGGAGTCCTATGGGAGGTTCGTGACACCTCCTCTCTTCACATTGATGCTACTGGCCGGAAATTGTACTCCCCTACTAGAAATGATGACAAACTAAATGCGCACAACACTTATCTGCTTGCAATATGGAGGGCCAACATTGAATTTCAACCAATTCTCTCACACCATGATATGTTGAACTAAATTTCAAAGTATGTAGCTTAAGCAGAGGCAAAGTTCGAAATCTACTACCAAATTCTCTCCTGTCTCTCTCAATGTCCCCCCACTCGATGATGCTATTGTAACTGTCATTTGTAAATTCATAACCGAAATGGTCGATGATCGAGACATTGGTGCACAAGAAACATGTCACATGCTACAAAAACTCCCACTAACAAAGTGCGGTCGTTATTTTGTCTCCCTCAATTTTAAAAAACAGGTATTCGGACCTGTTTCACAAGAAATGGATGGTCATCTTCCATCAACACCTTTCATCACCTCCTGCATGCAAAGATCACCTGCACTTGCGGGACTGCCTCTTATTGAAGTCGCACGCTCCTGGTCGTTCTCCTCCCATCGAAAAACATCATCGTGGAAACACATCTTCCCTCCCATGGTTGTGCGCGTCCTTCCTTGTTACACCTCCATTCCATCGAAAGAATCGACATCCTGTGTAGACTTTTGTTGGAGTGAACTCCTTCTGTACTGCCCTTTCCGTAGCCTCCCTGATAACATTGGCACATACGATGCAGCCATTATTGCACATTGGGAACAAACTGGACAAACATATCAGGCTTGCCATGTTTACCATGCCCTGTCCACCCTAGAAATTTCTGAATATGGTTGTTCATCGCCTGATGACCCTCCCCATGCCCCCACCATAGACATGGATGAATGGAAATTTCTCTCTCAACTCCACCCAAGTAACATCATCCTCCTTGATGAGCTTGAAATGATTGGCCATCGTGACTTTAATGCAAACCATAATTGGGGCCACTCTATAATCCCTTCACACTTGTAAGAAACATCCATCTGCTTCATTGACTTCAACCGCTCCTCCACAAGAATCCACCAACTCCCAACTCCATGCTCACATTCCCTTTCCTCCTTTTCCCCAAGCCAAACCATTGCATTCAATATCATTTTCTCCCACTTCCACAACAACGTCGTGTTGCACTAAAAACTGTCACCTTGACATTCTGCTGACTGTATGAGCTCATTAACACTCATACATGCCTCCTCTTTAAGTCTTACAACCTTTACTCCTCATGTCAAGCCCTGAAACAGGAGGAAAAACCCTAAAAATCTCTGAAACTTTAGGTACGTAGGTAACATGAAGCCTGCCTACGTTCCTAGCTTTGGTATGCAGGTAATACACTGCTTACCTGCGTTCTAGAACGCATTTTTCCTTTGCAATGCCTGCGTACACTCCTCAAAGTCAAAAAAGCAAGAAAGTAAAGTCAAAAAAGTGGTTTGAGGTCAAGTCTAGAAGGTTCTAGATGAGAATTTTTGGGGATGAGTACGCTTTGATAAGGTGCATGTATTCCTCACCTTAAGGAACTAATCCCTTGATGTGAGGAGTCTATCCCTTTGAAGGAGGATTCTATCCCTTCAAAGGTGGAATCCTAACGTCCTCATCTGCTCTATAAAAGGAGGCATTGGGTAGCCTCAAAGAGTTAGATTTTGGAGATTGAGAATTGGAGTTCAAGCTTTATGGGTGATTGAGTTGAAGTGCTGTTGAGATTTAGAATTCTTTCTGCTGAGCTTTTGAGAGGAAAGATCACATACCTCTATGTGCTCCTGAAGGAAGAGTGCAAGACTTATCAAAGTAGATGAGACTCCTGCTTCGAACCCCGGGAAGGCCTGTTCAACATCAAGGCTAAGGTTGTAAGGTTCTTCTGTTATTTTAAGATTAATACAATCAAGTTTTGTTTTTCTCAATAAATTTTCGTTCGATTGTATATTTCAATAAGATGTCGTTTGATCGTTTATTTCATAGATTCCTTGATCACTATGATAGGTATGTTTTATAATTATTTGTTATATAGGCGCTATTTAATATTTGCTTGTTTGTGATTGCAGGTTGACGAAAGACGACACTTTCTTGTGACGAAAGAACTCTTGTTGCGACGGAAGGATTATTGTTGCGATGAAAGAACTCTTGCTATGACGGAAGGATTATTGATGCGATGGAAGCACTACGACCACAAATAAGCATTTGGATCTAAGGTAGGATCGACACCTTCATAACATTTATTTGTAAAACGAATATATTTAGAGAAAGACAAACTTAGTTGTTCGCTTGTTTCTAGATTGTCTTGTAACACTAGGGAGATCGATCTTGTTCACAAGATCGATTTATCCGGCCAACAAATTGGCGACTCCACTGGGGAAAGAACTTGTTGTTTTTGGTTCTCTTTTATTTTGATTTGAGGAAAAGTTTTTCCTGGTTTTTGATTGATGGATATCTGCCTGGGTAGCTTAGGTTTTCTCGGTTTTTGAAAATTTTGAAATCTTTTACGTTTTTCTTGAACTTTTCTGGGGACCACACTTTGTTCTTTTGCACAGTGCAGGCAGTTTCGCACTTTCCTTAAGTAAACAATGCGAGACCGCACCTATTACTTCTGGGAGCCTGCGGAACCAGTTAAAATTTTGGAAAAACTCCAGATTTCTTTTTTCCAGTTTAGTTTAGATTTAATTTAGGATTCTTAGCATCTAGCCAGATCTTTATTTTTCTGTCAAAAATCTCTTGTTTATGAATTTCTTTCAGCAAATTTTTCATCTCATCAATCTCCATTAAGTTAATTGGGTGTTTTGAGTCTCTTTTTTGAGAAATTCTTAATTTTATTTCCTTTGGTCATTACTTGGAGTTTTGTCTCAGTATTTTCACAATTTTACATATTTTTGCTTTTGTTTTTGCAAAAAAAACTCCCCCGTCATTCACCGAGGGGGGGGGGGGGCTAAATTGTGTATGAGTGTTAATCGCCTTTGAGTGTTTTTATTTTTTGATCTTTCGAACTCTCACCCAATTTTCTTTGCTTGCACTTGATTGTTTCTTAGATTACATTAGAATCATCTTGTGTTTGAGAATTCTCTTGCATAGATCACATTTGCATAATTAGAATTCTCATTTTCAGAATATTAGTGAATTTTGCATAGATTACAACTGCATAGTTTACATTAAGAAAAATCAATCGTAGATTTAGATCAGTTTTCTTTGATTTGAATTTAGATGTTTTCTTGTTTAAAAACACAAAAATATAAAAATGTTTTGGAATTGATTTGCATTAGTTTTTCTTGATGAAATTAGTGCATTAGAGAATTTGTTATATTTTCTCTTAGTTATCAATTTTTTTCATTGTTGGAAGTGAATGGAAACTCTCTCCTTACTTTAGTTAGGATTCATCAAATTGAAAAGATTACATTATCATATTTGATTGCATTCAGTTTTGGGTCGGGTCATAACAACATTGGTTTCATATCCATTTACCCTTTTGAGTAATAACAACCTAAATAACACAGCACGTAATAAAATTCATCTAGTAATTTTTACATTTTTAGGGCTCTTTCCACCAATATAGCTCAGGATTAGTGCTTTGGAATAGGTTGTAGTTAACTTTCCAAAGCAACTAAAACAAACAAGTAGTCAATCTTGCGGTAGGAAATAAATCCAATTGTAACTGGTACATTCTGGCATGCTTCTCTTAAAGAAGTTAATCACGAGATCATGTCCGAACCTTTGAGACAATCAATTATGTTTCATTGGGAAAGATAGAAGATTTTGCGTGCATTACAAATGGTAAACCTCGGATTAACCATTGTCGAGGAGCCTGGGGTCACTTGTTGGTAAACCTTGGATTAACCATGTCGAGGAGCCTTCAAGGGGATTGAGCTTTGTTACTCTGCCCTTGTGCGTGGGATCAGATCGTAGACTGTTCCCCCAGTTGTATTTGTTACTATTGGTAACCTTAGTGTCCATAAACTTAATATTATTTCCTAAGGTGACGGTGAAGGAAAGATCTCACTATACCTGCAGCAGACGTCGACTAGACTCACTTGGACTCTCTGGGGGGTTCTCTTCACTCGAGATGGTTTTGTGAAGAAACTTGTGCCAGTTTGTTTCATTAAGCAGTTTGTTGGGGTAATTGTTCCAACTGCCCTTTCTGTATTAAATTATACGATGTTGGATTTCATCACCAACTAGTGGTTTTAGTATGGGAAGTTACTATTTCTGTGTGGTTTGACTCCTAGATTTGATAGCGCATGTTAATTTTTTTGTTTTTACTTTTAGAGACCATAGGTGTGAATTGTGAATTTTAATTGTTAGGTGTGAATTGTTAATTGTTAATTTTAGTTTTAAATTGTTAATAAAATTCACTGAATTTGAATATAATGGCAACTGTTGCAAAATTTACCAACCAAGGAATCCCTCTTAACAAGAATCCTAGTACTTTTCCATGCTTTGGAAATGTTGGTCCTCCTTACATGGCTACTTTGTCATTACCTGGATTTACAATAGGTTTACTGATATGGTTATTTTCAACTTCGTTGGCCTCGAATACTCCAATTGTTCCACCTCAACCGAATGCTTCACCTCAACAGAGTTCACCATCTCAACATCACCAACCTTCTGTTGACCCTTTACCTTCTTCGCCTAATATGTCTTCCTCCCTTTCTTCCTCTTCGCTTGGTAAAAGCCTTGACGCTAGTAACCAGGTGACTAAGAAGAAGAAGCAAGATAAGAAAGAAGTCAACCAGTCAACCATGGCTGTAAGTGTTAGTAATGTTGAGGAAACCTCTAACATGCATCGTAAACCCAAATACCCTTGCAGGCTTTGTAAGAGTGACCACTTCCTTATCAATTGTCCCGGTATTCCAAAGGTCTTGGAAGTATGGTCAGAAAAATCTCATCGACTTTACAGTCCATCTGTGATGATAGTCGGGTTCCTGGAAAAGGGTAAAGCTAGGTTTCCTTGTAAGTTATGCAAAGCGAGTCATCAAACTCACATTTTCCCTCACATGGATGAAGCCTCAAAATTATTGGAAAACCTTACTATTCCACAGCAAGAATTTCCAACTGGTTACCGTAAACATTCTCCCAACCTACCGTCAACTGACGGAGTGATTGATCTAATTTCAAGTACAGTCGATCCCACTCTTCCAGAGGAGAGTGAAACTTATATCACTTAGTTTGATGATCCATTAGTTGATCAAGTGGTCGATTCAATTTTACATTCGATCGATCCCATTCTCCCTTTAGAGAGTGAACTTCATACCACTCAGGTTCTTCTTGTTACATCAGATTCTTCTACGCCGGGGGGCATTTCACCTGTTTCTATAGAACCCCCTCCAAGTACAGAGGTCTTTTCCTTTGATTGGAATAGACTGAAAGAACCTCGTCTTCCTTCTTCCATCCCTTTCCAACTCATTGTGAAGTTTGGTGGTAGGGACATACACCGCACACAGGTAGATGAAGGTGCTTCTGTTATTATTTTATTCTCAACTACTTGGAAAGCTTTGGGTTCCCCTCAGCTTGTGCCTATTACGCAGAATATGAAAGCTTTTAACAGAACCATTAGTGAACCTTTAGGTATCCTTCCTAAGTTTTCTATTACTTTGGAAGGTAAAACTGTCTGTATTGATCTTATGGTAGTTCAAGGTCCCTTGGATTTCAATTTACTCCTTGAGCGAGACTATGTTTATGCAATGAAAGTTGTCGTATCGACACTCTTTCGCGTGATGTCTTTCCCTCACAATGGAAATATTGTGACTGTAGACCAGATTTCGTTCCCTAGTCTTGATTCAACTACCAATAATATGACATACCTAAATGTTCCTGATTCTAAAGTGGTATCTACCCCGCCACGGGTTAATTATGTGGCAACTAGTCCCATGTTTTCAATTATCGATGTAAGCGAGCCTCTCCCTATTTTCTCATCTTCCTTTGACTTAGATTTGATAATTGACATGGAAAACTCTATGGGATTATTTGAACGCGATGTTCTTATCCCTTTTGAGTCCCTTGACATGTGTTCCTTCCAGAGAACTATTCTTCCTTCTGATGAAGACCTCTTGGAAGCCATGATCGAGATGCGTCCCTTGATATGTGTTTCTTCTAGTTGGAATCCATGATCAAGTGAGTCCGAGGATAGTTCCTTTTGCTGTGTCAACCTCGTTAAAAAATGAATCAGCGAGTGCGAGGATAGTTCCTTTTATTGTGTCAACCTCATTAAAAAATGAATTAGTGAGTGCGAGGATAGTTCCTTTTACTGTGTCAACCTCGTTAAAAAATGAATCAGTGAGTCCGAGGATAGTTCCTTTTGCTGTGTCAACCTCGTTAAAAAATGAATCAGTGAGTGTGAGGATAGTTCCTTTTACTGTGTCAACCTCGTTAAAAAATGAATCAGTGAGTGTGAGGAGAGTTCCTTTTACTGTGTCAACCTCGTTAAAAAATGAATCAGTGAGTATGAGGATAGTTCCTGTTACTGAGTCAACCTCCTTAAAAAATGAATCGGGTATGAGGACAGTTCTTTTCCTGTGTCAACCTCGTTAAAAAATGAATCAGTTAGTCCAGAGCATAATTCCTTTTCTTGTGTCAAGCTCGTTTAAAAAATGAAACAAGCTTCCATGAGGACAGTTCTTTTCCTGTGTCAACCTCATTAAAAAATGAATCAGTAGGTAGATTGTAGAGAGTAGATTAATATATTAGAAATAAGTATTTTATGAGGATGGTTCCTGTTACTGAGTCAACCTCGTTAAAAAATGAATCAGGTATGAGGACAGTTCTTTTCTTGGGTCAACCTTGTTAAAAAATGAATCAGTTGGTGAGGACAGTTCCTGTTACTGAGTCAACCTCGTTAAAAAATGAATCAGGTATGGGGATAGTTATTTTCCTGTGTCAACCTCATTAAAAAAATGAACCAGTAGGTTATATAGGTAGATTGTAGAGAGTAGATATGAGGATAGTTTCTTTTACTATGTCAACCTCGTTAAAAAATGAAACACGTTGCCATGAGCATAGTTATTTTGTTGTGTCAAGCTCGTTAAAAAATGAAAAAAATCCTCCCTTAATTGAGTCGAGTCTTTGACTAGATCTCATAAATGTTAAATCGTATATTTAGGTTAGTTATTTCGGTTTTTGCATAATTTTCTTACAGTTTTAGGTTGGGTCTTTCATATGATGTCGTAAATGAACCTTCATTCCATCCAGCTATTAATTACCAATAGTGTACTTAGTTGAATGAAATGAAGCTGGGGGGGCATGCGCTCTAGCAGTTACGCTTAGGGGGCATCAAGCATAGTTTTCTCTCTGTTTCAAGCTTGTGTAAAAATGAAACCACTCTGAAGCATAGTTTTTCTCTGTTTCAAGCTTTTGTAAAAATGAAACCTATCTTGAGTCAATTTTAGTTATTTTGAACACTCGTTAAACTCATGAAAATCCTGAGATTATTTTGCTATCTTTCATTCTCGTAAAACACACAAAAATTCTGAGTTCTTTCCGTCTTTTCCTGCTCGTAAATTAAATTGAAAGTCGGCCATGAGTACATTTTTTTCCCTTTTTCGAACTCGTTAAAACTTACGAAAAAGCAAAACCTTGGAGTCCTCTTTTAAGCCCTTTTCGGACTCTCTAAACATGAAAATATTGCCGAGCACTTGATTATTTGAACTCGTTAAAGTAAATGAATGATCGTCCTTTCAGTATAAGTTTACCCCTTTTACGAACTGAAATGGACTATTTACAAAAAATGTATACATTGACTAATTACGGTCAATAGAGTTCTCTCCCGCATTATTTTATCCTTTTTTGGGCTCGAGAGACTAAATTTACGAAAAATTACACCCATGGATTTTTCTTAAGCTTTTTCTTCTGACTCCCTAAAATTGAAAAACACCGAGTTTCTCTTATAATGGACTCGTTAAAATTTAATGCTAGCGACCCTTGTTCTAATTTCAAACAGAATGTCCTGTTCCTTCTTAGGTTCAAATTTTAAACTAAGTTGGACCATCCAAAGGATGAGCTTATAAACAAGAAAATTTTAGTCCCCAAGCTCACTGCAACAGAAAATTTCTGTTCAGAATGGTGGGGGAAAAGAGAGAAAAATTAACCTGTTTGTTAACCATTAACTACTCTTGAACACAACACTATTGTTCACCTGGGTTGAGAAAATCCTTTGCCTAACAGTTAATCAAACCATATTGAAAAATTTTAGCCGGTTTCTTGGTATTAGCTTTGGGTTAGTTGTCACCAAGCCATCTGCAGTGTCATTATGTGTTCAAGAGGACAGTTCAAACAAACCATTCATTTGCGAAATATTTGTCATCCATTTTGACCATCCCTGAGTCAGTCCTTGCCAATATATTTTCAAAACTTGATCTATGATTTCATGTTGTGGGCTTGCCTACAACAGATCACTTTCTATCGAGGACAACTCATTATCTAGGAAGTTGATCTAGAAATCGCCAGTACCTTGAAATTTGCATGCCTCAATGGCAGGTTTCTTGCCTTCGACGATAGGTTGCATCATTTACCTTCGATCGAATGATTCCATGACATGTTCGACTTCAGCTCATTCATTCACATTTCATGTATTGTACTGAGTACTTTGAGAGCCATTGACATTACTGGTGGTTACTCTCACACTTGTTAACATTTTACATCATTGACTGGTAATCAAGTGGTTTCTACCATGGTCGACTTCGACACAGTCATTCACATGGATAGAATCGTACTAGTTCGAGATGTAGAAATCAAGACCCTGGATCTAGTTTCCACCATCTAGGCTGCGAGGAGTTTTATTATTATACAGTATACTATTCATTACAGATGGTTGCGCCCATGCTGTGTCTACACTATTGATGTAATATTAAAATCATTTATGTATCAGAACAGGTTTAGTTAGTTTTTGATCTGAGTATGGGAATGCCTACCTCAGCGATGATATGTATACATATATATTTTTCATTGAATGTTTTTACAGGTTCCGACTGGGGTGTCCTTAGGATTATCCTTGAAATGATAAAGTACTTCTCTCTTCATATATAACAGACTTCATCTTCATCTATTTCAGACTTCGCACTTTAGGGGGCAATCTTTTGCACTAAAAAATGTCACCTTGACATTTTGCTGACTTTATGAGCTCATTAACACTCATACATGCCTCCTCTGCAAGTCTTACAACCTTTACTCCTCATGTCAAGCCCTAAAACAGGAGGAAAAACCCTAAAAATCTCTGAAACTTTGGGTACACAGGTAACATGAAGCTTGTCTGCGTTCCTAGCTTGGGTACGTAGGTAATACACTGTTTACCTACATTCTAGAACGTATTTTTCCTTTGAAATGCCTGCATACCCTCCTCAAAGTCAAAAAGGAGAGAAGGTAAAGTAAAAAAATTGGTTTGAGGTCAATTCTAGAAGGTTCTAGATGAGAATTTTTGGGGATGAGTACGCTTTGATAAGGTGCATGTATCCCTCACCTTAAGGAACTAATCCCTTGATGTAAGGAGTCTATCCCTTTGAAGGAGGATTCTATCCCTTAAAAGGTGGAATCCTAACCTCCTCATCTGCTCTATAAAAGGAGGCATTGGGTAGCCTTAAATGGTTAGATTTTGGAGATTGAGAATTGGAGTTCAAGCTTTATGGGTGATTGAGTTGAAGTGCTATTGAGATTTAGACTTTTTTCTGCTGAGATTTTGAGAGGAAATATCACATACCTCTTTGTGCTCCTCGAGGAAGAGTGCAAGACTTATCAAAGTAGAGGAGACTCCTGCTTCGGACCCCGGGAAGGCCTTTCAAACATCAAGGCTAAGGTTGTAAGGTTCTTCTGTTATTTTAAGATTAATACAATCAAGTTTTGTTTTTCTCAATAAATTGTTGTTCGATTGTTTATTTCAATAAGCTGTCGTTTGATCGTTTATTTCATAGATTCCTTGATCACTATGATAGGTATGTTTTATAATTATTTGTTATACAGGTGCTATTTAATATTTGCGTGTTTGTGATTGCAGGTCGATGAAAGACGACACTTTCTTGTGACGAAAGAACTCTTGTTGCGACGGAAGGATTATTGTTTCGATGAAAGAAATATTGTTGCGACGGAAGGATTATTGATGCGATGGAAGAACTATGACCACAAATAAGCATTTGGATCTAAGGTAGGATCGACACCATCATAACATTTATTTGTAAAATGAATATATTTAGAGAAAGACAAACTTAGTTGTTCATTTGTTGCTAGATTGTCTTTTGACACTAGGGAGATCGATCTTGTCTGCAAGATCGATTTATCTGGCCAAAAAGTCGCCACGCTAGTTTTAAGAATGATAATCCAAGTCACTTATGGCACCAGAAAGTCATTCCTAATTGAGTGCCTCAAAAATTCCTTCCTTGACAACTCTATCAATGGAGAAAACTGGCTCCTCTTGCTTGCTCCAACCAGTGTTGCAACATTCCACATTAATGCCCTGACGATCCACTCAACTCTTTGCATCCCTATATCCTCTATGGAGACTTTAGAAGGTCAATCCCTCCTTAACCTTCAAGAACAACTTCGACATGTCAAATACATTCTAATTGATGAAATAAGCTTCATTGGTTCGTAATTTCTTTCTCAAATCGATGATCGTTTGTGCGAGGCATTGCCATCAAATAGAAACAACCCATTTGGTGGACATTCTATAATCCTTGTGGGGTACCTTGGCCAAATGCCACCTGTCAAAGACACACCAATGTATGTAGGAATTTCTCGTGGCACTATACTAGAAAAGCTTTGATACTATGGTTATGCTTTCAAAAATGTTTCAGCAACAAGGAGCAAGCCCTGCTCAAATTTCCTTTCACAAAATCCTTTCAAACCTTTGCAATGCAACACCCACTATTGATGATTGGAAGCTTCTTATGACACATTAAAAAAAAAACCTTCCTAAAGCCTAACTCCATTCATTCTCCAATTCAATGCATCTCTACACAACAAATGAGGTTGTTTCCCTACACAATAAATCCATGTTAAAAACACTAAACCACCCAGTTGCGCATTGCTATGCTGCCAAAGGAGGAAAATCCACGCAAAGAAACTAGAATATGATCAACTAGCTACGAAAATACTCCTCTGTGTTAGACAACGTGTCATTCTCACCAGCAACTTGAGGGTTTAGTGGATGCTTCTCTCTGTTTCATGTATGAGGTGAGTTCATGGGATGTTTCAAACATTATGGAGGTTGTGTGAGAGATTTGGGAAGGATATCTAGGCTCATATTTCACCTTCGAGTCTACTTTAAGAATAATTATGGAGAAATATACAATGATTAAGGAGAATTATGATACAAGGTGGTGGGGAAAAACATGAATATAGGTTCCAGATTTAAACTAGTCTCCTTCTCATCAGGATCCTAGGTATGACGATTTGTTATTTAATCTTCCGCAATTTTTTATTTTTTGATTGTTTATCCTCTCTGTTTATTGTTGATTTTGGTAGTGTTTCCTTTTCTCTATGTTTTTGATGCCTCTAAGTATTGGGTTTCTATTTCGATGTAAGGTTTTAGGAAACAATTCCCCTGCTCTCTAGTTTATTTGTGACTTAAAGGTGGAATTTATGAGGCTTGTTTTCATTGGAACCACGTTTGGACTATGATTGGCTCCAAGGTTTAGTTTAGTGGATCTCATCTGGTTGCAAAGAAGGAAGAAGAGGAAGAGTCACCCCTTTTGTTTATCTCAAAGCTCATCAACCTTTTCTTCTCAACCTCAAGCTCAAGTTTTTTTCGTTATTCAATTGCTCGCTTTCTGGAGATAATTCCTAAAGGAGGAGGTTCTTTATAGCCATATATTCACTCGTGAGGAGGAGGAGGTTATTAGTAATTCAAATCAATCATGATAAGCTTCATATATGCAAATTTTTAATATGTTTTAGCACATTAAAAATATTGTGAGAAGAGTTCTCATAGATCGATAAAAAACATGTTAGATAAAAAGGTTTCTATTCTGCCAAAGAAGCTAGAAAACTTTATTTTCACCTCCTCCGAAGTAGACAATAATCCTCCTCCACAATATAGGTGGACTCTTCCTCGGGATGGCATGATCAGGTGAGCTAAGTTTTATGTTATTTTTTTATGTTGCATCTTTGTTCTAGTTATGGTTGTTAATTTTGGTAAAGAACTTCTATTAGTTTTCTTTAAATTTAAATGATGGTGTCGACCAATTCTTTTGAATTAAAATTATGTTACATTTAATTCATCAATCCAAGTTGGGAAAATTGTGAAATGTAATGGACACTGTATGCAATACTTTGTTTCTAATTTGTCTCCTAAAAATTACTTGCATGCTACCCGCTATTGAATTTTGAAAGAAAAAATTTAATAATGTAAATTAATTGTAATTAAAAGGAATCAACATAACACTAGTTCTAAACACTTTTAAACCATCACCATGTAAATTTGTGTCATAAAAAATTCATGGAATCACTTGGTCATTCATTTAATAATGATTCTATATAAAATTATACAATTGAAGTAGACAATTCTTTATTCAATTGGACTTTTCATATGAATAGTATTTGTTATGCTACCACACAAACAATAATTAAAAGAGATTGAAATTAGATGCACTCAAATAATAAAAGAATTGAAACTACACAAATTCAACTGTAAAAATAAATAAGAAAAGAAGAGCAAATCTTTCCCTTGCACAAAGGGCCCTCTCGATTCTGCCATTTTTTGTTTAAGAAGTCCTTATAAGTTTTTAACTGTTAAAATGCTCTAAACTATGAAATCATTCATGAAATATAAACACAAGTAAAACTAAAATAACAACAACACTTTTGTATTATAATATTAGAGAAAATAAATTGTGTGTATCATTGTTCCAATCCATAGATATTTATACAACTCGAGTAAATCATTTGGTGTGAAACTCTTGAACAACTTTGTCAAAATATCAAAGTTTAGATTTTATGATGACAGGAGTAAGCGATGTGGTCCACATATGAGAAATTAGTGTTTTGATGCATGAATTTATTCATGCAAGATGTTAATTCTGAATTGGCTTGATCTTCAAAATATTGATCCACAGCCTTGTGGGGCAAACACTGACATGCTAAAGGCCATGCACTCTCCGAACTTCGCATGGCTCATGTCGTTTCCATACTTGCAATCAGGGGGGGAGAAACATTGAGTTAAATGGTCAAACTATTGGCACAATCCTTACCACTTCCCTTCTTATAAATCCAGATATCACTGAAATGCGACACCTAAAGCAATGGTTTGACTAAGAAGGCATAAAATCTTCCTCGCCCTTGCTCAGCCAAAAATGCACCGGCACAAGCAAAAGGCCCCTTAATACAAAAATAATTGCCGACATTCTCTTAATGCCACTCGGCGAAAATGTTCCATGGATTTCACTCCATGATACTTATACCTTAATTGACATGGATGATTTATACTTCCTTGCATGCCCCCTTACCATTGATGGGATGAAATGCATTAGAAAGGCTTTATGAAAAGATGACAACACCTGGCATTGTTCTAAATGTGAAGGCTCCTTCATCGAGTGTGACTACCGCTACATCCTCCGGCTCCAGATGCACGACCACACTGGCCAACTTGAAAATGTGGTCGCTTTCGATGAAGCTACAAATGCACTTATGGGCATCTCTACAAAGGACCT
Organism: Pinus albicaulis; assembly: GCA_034641835.2. NCBI lineage: Eukaryota > Viridiplantae > Streptophyta > Pinopsida > Pinales > Pinaceae > Pinus > Pinus albicaulis. Next base: position 1,162,294,921 of record CM076577.1, read on the forward strand.
TTGCCTCCTCTCAACCGATCCTGGAGTTGTCCTGGACATATATAGCAAAATCAAAGGGCGACAATTCCTCTTCACACTATCTTTGAAGACAAACACCTTCAACGGTGTTGAACGGCTATGCCCAACTCTTATGCATGCAGAAGAACTCCCTTACATCGATGCATCAAATATCCTCCCACAAGTCCTACAACCCACTCCTTCCCCCCGCAACAAACTCTGCTGCGGGCTTTAGCCGTGCATTTTCGCCTCTCTCTCGGTTGTCCCCCTCCTCTCATTCCATACATCCTTCCCCCCTAACACCTTTCTGCTAAAATGCCCACCCTCCCCCATGCATTCTCCATTGCTTCCCATCATTCCCCTTGCAGTCTTGTTGAACCTTGCTTGCCATTCATCTTTGATTGTGCATACAACTTTTGTTATTGTTACTATATCTTTGCGGCCCCTTAGACTTTGTAGTAGTTCTCCTAGACGTTTGGGTGCCCACTCGTTTCTTCTTTACGTTTAGTATATATGTCATTTCACTATGTTTTAATCGGTTTTCTTAATATATGAACATTTACTCACATAGTTTTCCCTTTCATCCTTCAATGTTTCATCTTCTTTGCAACACACACATTTATTAAATGCACATATCAATATTCTATGTGTATTATGGAAAATAATACATAAATTTCTTCTTCTCTTTTTGTAAAATAAAAATTATGGCTTCGATTTACTCTAGCTGATACATGCAACATGTTGTTTCTTTCGAAACTAATATTTTTCCATTTCAAAATTCCAACACTCATTTCTACGCAACCCGTATTCAAGACATTTTTTCTTCAAACATTACTCACACCATTTCTATACTACTATTGTTTATGATGAAATACATAACACAACAAAATATAACAAAAACAAAAATAGCTAAACAAAATATGAAATAAAATACTTCATCTTCATGCTTCCCTCTCCTTTCGTTATACTTCATACACACATTCGCTTCTTGACATACCTTTCCTCATTTGCGACAGCTATGCCAACCACACCAGAGAATAGTGTGCAAAGGGAACAACGACGACGCCACTACACGCTTAACAAATAAATAATTAATGCGCGTCGCCGCCTCCTCTTCACCAATCGTCAAGCAAACCTTCACTCTCAATCCAACGCAAACCAAACTCCTATTCCTTCCTAAAATAGCCTCCTTCCGATACATTCCACCCAAACTTTCACAGTTCCCCCTCCATCTCCACTCGATGGCCAAACCTTCCCAAAACATTCAATTGCTTCACCTCTCGCCTACCCTATACATGTGCCCCCCCATGTGCCTCCCTTTCCACCTTCCCAAAACTTTCTCCCCAACCATCTCCAACATGCACATCGTCGCTTTTGTGCAAGAATCGATGCACTTTGTCCCATCGAAGTTTGCTCAATTTATAATGAAACTTACTCATCCATGAAAACAAAAACAAATAACAGAATCATTTCTTATACATGTTGTGCTGCCGAATGAAAAACCCAGCGTTTCTCCTCCAAAAACAACATGGACCCAGGTATCCAACCACATGTCCTCTCCTGCTTGACTAAATTTGAAGAGATGCTCATTGCTCGTGTCAACCCTGTTCTTCAATTCACCCATGCACGTGGTGGCCAACTCAAATATTCCGGCCATGCTATTAGATTTCCTCAAGATATCACAAATATTGTCACCTCTCTTCCTTGCATGCTGTCAGAACTAGACATCCTTGTTGTAAACAAAACTAGTTATGACGAAACATCCTATGAATTTTTTGTTAGTAGATCACGTGTCCATGCATATTTGCAATTCAAACTACAAAACGACCCTACATAGATGTCCAGATTAACCAAATTTCACTCTCTGCTCTGCCTGTTGCACCTACCAACATTTCCAACATGCTAAACCATATCAATGCGACATCCATCCCACTCCAGGAAGCCATTCTAGAAAATCCTAATTGTGAACTTCCCCACCCATGCCCGTCTGACCTCCACCCATCCTCATTTTTTTCAACTCTACCAAACTCTCATTCAGAAATTGATGAAATACTTCCGTACATAGAATCCTCCAATCACACACCCACCCATTCACTTCAATGGCCCATCATTGCCTCTCTCAACAAGGTACACCTACCATATTATTCATTCCAGGGCTAGAGGGGAGCTTGCCCACATTCAATGGCCTATCATTGCCTCTCTCAACAAGGTACCCCTACCATATTGTTCATTCCAGGGCTAGAGGGGAGCATGCCCACATGATCATTCAACAAGGTACCCCTACCATATTCTTCACACTAAGTGCAGCTGATAACAAATGGCTTGAATTGGATAATGCCATGCATTCCAACCCTCCATCCAATTCACATGATCAAACTCGATGGAGAATCCAAAACATTGTTGCAAACCCACACCGTGCATCTCAATACATCCATTGTAGATTCACAATATTCTTGGAAGAGGTCCTACTTAAATAATTCCTTGTAAAGTATTACTGGTGCATGTATGCACGTATTTCCTTTCATTACTTTCACTTCCACACATCCATCTTAATTTTTCTTCCCTTTCTTTCTAAGGTATGAATGGAAACATCGTGGCTCCACACATATCCATTGTTTCTTGTGGCTTTCAAATGCACATGCTATGGACACTCTCGACTGGACCAACGCTAAAGATGTCCGTGTGACCAATGAATTTTTAGATATGTACATCACTGCTTGGAACCCTCGCCCCCTTCACAACCGAGCTCTTGGCATGAATCATTCATCTCTACGAGACCCATGCCTCCTTGGGACACATGAATTTTTTACGGCCAATCAGTTGCAATACTATGAACAACTTCTGAATTTCGTTCAAAGACACAGAACTTGCCACTCCTCTACATGTTTCCGCAAGAGAAATAACGCTACAAATTTCCGCTATGGAGCCCTATGGGAGGTTCATGACACCTCCTCTCTTAACATTGATGCTACTGGCCGGAAATTGTACTCCCCTACTAGAAATGATGACAAACTAAATGTGCACAACACTTATCTGCTTGCAATATGGAGGGCCAACATTGAATTTCAACCAATTATCTCACACCATGATATTTTGAACTAAATTTCAAAGTATGTAGCGTAAGCAGAGGCAAAGTTCGAAATCTACTACCAAATTCTCTCCTGTCTCTCTCAATGTCCCCCCACTCGATGATGCTACTGTAACTGTCATTTTCAAAGTCGTAACCAAAATGGTCGATGATCAAGACATTGGTGCACAAGAAACATGCCACATGCTACAAAAACTCCCACTAACAAATTGCGGTCGTTATTTTGTCTCCCTCAATTTTAAAAAACAAGTATTCGGACCTGTTTCACAAGAAATGGATGGTCATCTTCCATCAACACCTTTCATCACCTCCTGCATGCAAAGATCACCTGCACTTGCGGGATTGCCTCTTATTGAAGTCGCACGCTCCTGGTCCTTCTCCTCATATCAAAAAAAATCATCGTGGAAACACATCTTCCCTCCCATGGTTGTGCGCGTCCTTCCTCATTACACCTCCATTCCATCGAAAGAATCGACATCCTGTGTAGAATTTTGTTGGAGTGAACTCCTTCTGTACTACCCTTTCCGTAGCCTCCATGATAAAATTGGCACATACGATGTAGCCATTATTGCACATTGGGAACAAACTGGACAAACATATCAGGCTTGCCATGTTTACCACGCCCTGTCCACCCTAGACATTTCTGAATATGGTTTTTCATCGCCTGATGACCCTCCCCATGCCCCCACAATAGACATGGATGAATGGAAATTTCTCTCTCAACTCCACCCAAGTAACATCATCCTCCTTGATGAGCTTGAAATGATTGGCCATCATGACTTTAATGCAAACCATAATTGGGGCCACTCTATAATCCCTTCACACTTGTAAGAAACATCCATCCGCTTCATTGACTTCAACCGCTCCTCCACAAGAATCCACCAACTCCCAACTCCATGCTCACATTCCCTTTCCTCCTTTTCCCCAAGCCAAACCATTGCATTCAATATCATTTTCTCCCACTACCACAACAACGTCCTGTTGCACTAAAAAATGTCACCTTGACATTCTGCTGACTGTATGAGCTCATTAACACTCATACATGCCTCCTCTGCAAGTCTTACAACCTTTACTCTTCATGTCAAGCCCTAAAACACGAGGAAAAACCCTAAAAATCTCTGAAACTTTGGGTACGTAGGTAACATGAAGCCTGCCTACGTTCCTAGCTTGGGTATGCAGGTAATACATTGCTTACCTGCGTTCTAGAACGCATTTTTCCTTTGAAATTCCTGCGTACCCTCCTCAAAGTCAAAAGAGCGAGAAAGTAAAGTCAAAAAAGTGGTTTGAGGTCAATTCTAGAAGGTTCTAGATGAGAATTTTTGGGGATGAGTACGCTTTGATAAGGTGCATGTATCCCTCACATTAAGGAACTAATCCCTTGATGTGAGGAGTCTATCCCTTTGAAGGAGTATTCTATCCCTTCAAAGGTGGAATCCTAACCTCCTCATCTGCTCTATAAAAGGAGGCATTGGGTAGCCTCAAAGAGTTAGATTTTGGAGATTGAGAATTGGAGTTCAAGCTTTATGGGTGATTGAGTTGAAGTGCTGTTGAGATTTAGAATTCTTTCTGCTGAGCTTTTGAGAGGAAAGATCACATACCTCTATGTGCTCCTGAAGGAAGAGTGCAAGACTTATCAAAGTAGATGAGACTCCTGCTTCGAACCCCGGGAAGGCCTGTTCAACATCAAGGCTAAGGTTGTAAGGTTCTTCTGTTATTTTAATATTAATACAATCAAGTTTTGTTTTTCTCAATAAATTGTCGTTTGATTGTTTATTTCAATAAGATGTTGTTTGATCGTTTATTTCATAGATTCCTTGATCACTATGATAGGTATGTTTTATAATTATTTGTTATACAGGTGCTATTTAATATTTTCTTGTTTGAGATTGCAGGTTGACGAAAGACGACACTTTCTTGTGACGAAAGAACTCTTGTTGCGACGGAAGGATTATTGTTGCGATGAAAGAACTCTTGCTGTGATGGAAGGATTATTGATGCGATGGAAGCACTACGACCGCAAATAAGCATTTGGATCTAAGGTAGGATCGACACCTTCATAACATTTATTTGTAAAACGAATATATTTAGAGAAAGACAAACTTAGTTGTTCGTTTGTTTCTAGATTGTCTTATGACACTAGGGAGATCGATCTTGTTCGCAAGATCGATTTATCCGGCCAACAAATTGGCGACTCCGCTGGGGAAAGAACTTGTTGTTTTTGGTTCTCTTTTATTTTGATTTGAGGAAAATTTTTCCCTGGTTTTTTATTGATGGATATCTGCCTGGGTAGCTTAGTTTTTCTCGGTTTTTGAAAATTTTGAAATCTTTTACGTTTTTCTTGAACTTTTCTGGGGACCACACTTTGTTCTTTTGCACAGTGCAGGCAGTTTCGCACTTTCCTTAAGTAAACAGTGCGAGACCGCACCTGTTACTTTTGGGAGCCTGCGGACCCTGTTGAAAATTTGGAAGAACTCCATATTTCTTTTTTCCAGTTTAGTTTAGATTTAATTTAGGATTCTTAGCATCTACCCAGATCTTTATTTTTCTGTCAAAAATCTCTTGTTTATGAATTTCTTTCAGCAAATTTTTCATCTCATCAATCTCCATTAAGTTAATTGGGTGTTTCGATTCTCTTTTTTGAGAAATTATTAATTTGATTTCCTTTGGTCATTACTTGGAGGTTTGTCTCAGTATTTTCACAATTTTACATATGTTGCTTTTGTTTTTGCAAAAAAAATTCCCCCTCATTCGCCAGGGGGGGGGTAAATTGTGTATGAGTGTTAATCGCCTTTGAGTGTTTTTATTTTTTGATCTTTGGAACTCTCACCTGATTTTCTTTGCTTGCACTTGATTGGTTCTTAGATTACAATAAAATCATCTTGTGTTTGAGAATTCTCTTGCATAGATCACATTTGCATAATTAGAATTCTCATTTTCAGAATATTAGTGAATTGTGCATAGATTACAACTGCATAGTTTACATTCTCAAAAATCAATCGTAGATTTAGATCAGTTTTATTTGATTTGAATTTAGATGTTTTTACGCTTGTTTTAAAAACACAAAAATATAAAAATGTTTTGGAATTGATTTGCATTAGTTTTTCTTGATGAAATTAGTGCATTAGAGAATTTGTTATATTTTCTCTTAGTTATCAATTTTTTGCATTGTTGGAAGTGAATGGAAACTCTCTCCTTACTTTAGTTAGGATTCATCGAATTGAAAATATTACATTATCATATTCGATTGCATTCAGTTTTGGGTCGGGTCATAACACCATTGGTTTCGTGTCCATTTACCCTTTTGAGTAATAACAACCTAAATAACACAGTGCTTAATAAAATTCATCTAGTAATTTTTACATTTTTAGGGCTCTTTCCACCAATATAGCTCAGGATTAGTGCTTTGGAATATGTTGTAGTTAACTTTCCAAAGAAACTAAAACAAACAAGTAGTCAATCTTGCGGTAGGAAATAAATCCAATTGTAACTGGTACATTCTGGGATGCTTCTCTTAAAGAAGTTAATCACGAGATCATGTCCGAACCTTTGAGACAATCAATTCTGTTTCATTGGGAAAGATAGAAGATTTTGTGTGCATTACAAACGGTAAACCTCGGATTAACAATTGTCGAGGAGCCTAGGGTCACTTGTTGGTAAACCTCAGATTAACCATGTCGAGGAGCCTTCAAGGGGATTGAGCTTTTTTACTCTTTCCTTGCGCGTGGGATCCGATCGTAGACTGATCCCCCAGTTGTATTTGTTACTGTTGGTAACCTTAGTGTCCATAAACTTAAGATTATTTCCTAAGGTGACGGTGAAGGAAAGATCTCACTGTACCTACAGCAGACGTCGAATAGACTCACTTGGACTCTCTGGGGGGTTCTCTTCACTCGAGATGGTTTTGTGAAGAAACTTGTGCCAGTTTGTTTCATTAAGAAGTTTGTCAGGGTAATTGTTCCAAATACCCTTTCTGTATTAAATTATACGATGTTGGATTTGATCACCAACTAGTGGTTTTAGTTCGGGAAGTTACTATTTCTGTGTGGTTTGACTCCTAGATTTGATAGCGCATGTTAATTTGTTTGTTTTTACTTTTAGAGACCATAGGTGTGAATTGTGAATTTTTATTATTAGGTGTGAATTGTGAATTGTTAATTTTAGTTTTAAATTGTTAATAAAATTCACTGAAGTTGAATATAATGGCAAATGTTCCAGAATTTACCAACCAAGGAATCCCTCTTAACGAGAATCCTAGTACTTTTCCTTGGTTTGGAAATGTTGGTCCTCCTTACATGGCTACTTTGTCATAACCTGGATTTACAATAGGTTTTCCGATATGGTTATTTTCAACTTCGTTGGCCCCGAATACTCCAATTGTTCCACCTCAACCGGATGCTTCACCTCAACAGAGTTCACCATCTCAACATCACCAACCTTCTGTTGACCCTTTACCTTCTTCGCCTAATATTTCTTCCTCCATTTCTTCCTCTTCGCTTGGTAAAAGCCTTGACACTAGTAACCAGGTGACTAAGAAGAAGAAGAAAGGGAAGAAGAAGAACAAGAAGAAGAATGTTAGTTATGTTGAAGAAACCTCCAACATGCATCGTAAACCCAAATACCCTTGCAGGATTTGTAAGGGTGACCACTTCCTTATCAATTGTTCCAGGATTCCAAAGGTCTTGGAAGTATGGTCAGAAAAATCTCATCAACTTTCTGTTGATCCATCAAGTAGTGATAGTCAGGTTCCTGGGAAAAAGGGTAAAGTTAGGTTTCCTTGTAAGTTATGCAAAGCGAGTCATCAAACTCACATTTTCCCTCACATGGATGAAGCCTCAAAATTATTGGAAAACCTTACTGTTCCACAGCAAGAATTTCCAACTGGTTACCGTAAACTTTCTCCCAACCTACCGTCAACTGATGGAGTGATTGATCTAATTTCAAGTACAGTCGATCCCACTCTTCCATTGGAGAGTGAAACTTATATCACTCAGTTTGATGATCCATTATTTGATCAAGTGGTCAATTCAATTTCACATTCGGTCGATCCCATTCTCCCTTTAGAGAGTGAACTTCATACCACTCAGGTTCTTCTTGTTACATCAGATTATTCTACGGGGGGGGGGGGCATTTCACATGTTTCTATAGAACCCCCTCCAAGTACAGAGGTCTTTTCCTTTGATTGGAATAGACTGACAGAACCTCGTCTTCCTTCTTCCATCCCTTTCCAACTCTATGTGAAGTTTTTTGGTAGGGACATACACCGCACACAGGTAGATGAAGGTGCTTCTATTATTATTTTATCCTCAACTACTTGGAAAGCTTTGGGTTCCCCTCAGCTTGTGCCTATTACGTAGAATATGAAAGCTTTTAACAGAACCATTAGTGAACCTTTAGGTATCCTTCCTAAGTTTTCTATTACTTTGGAAGGTAAAACTGTCTGTATTGATCTTATGGTAGTTCAAGGTCCCTTGGATTTCAATTTACTCCTTGGGTGAGACTATGTTTATGCAATGAAAGTTGTCGTATCGACACTCTTTCGCGTGATGTCTTTCCCTCACAATGGAAATATTGTGACTGTAGACCAGATTTCATTCCTTGGTCTTGATTCAACTACCAATAATATGACATCCCTAAATGTTCCTGATTCTAAAGTGGTATCTACCCCGCCACGGGTTAATTATGTGGCAACTAGTCCCATGTTTTCAATTATCGATGTAAGTGAGCCTCTCACTGTTTGCTCGTCTTCCTTTGACTTAGATTCAGTAATTGACATGGAAAACTCTATGGGATTATTTGAACGCGATGTTCTTATCCCTTTTGAGTCCCTTGACATGTGTTCCTTCCAAAGAACTATTCTTCCTTCTGATGAAGACCTCTTGGAAGCCATGATCGAGATGCGTCCCTTGATATATGTTTCTTCTAGTTGGAAGCCATGATCAAGTGAGTCTGAGGATAGTTTCTTTTGTTGTGTCAACCTAGTTAAAAAATGAATCAGTGAGTGCGAGGATAGTTCCTTTTATTGTGTCAACCTCGTTAAAAAATGAATCAGTGAGTGCGAGGATAGTTCCTTTTACTGTGTCAACCTCGTTAAAAAATGAATCAGTGAGTCTGAGGATAGTTCCTTTTGCTATGTCAACCTCTTTAAAAAATGAATCAGTGAGTGTGAGGATAGTTCCTTTTACTGTGTCAAACTCGTTAAAAAATGAATCAGTGAGTATGAGGAGAGTTCCTTTTACTGTGTCAACCTCGTTAAAAAATGAATCAGTGAGTATGAGGATAGTTCCTGTTACTGAGTCAACCTCGTTAAAAAATGAATCAGGTATGAGGATAGTTCTTTTCCTGTGTCAACCTCGTTAAAAAAATGAATCAGTTAGTCCAAAGCATAGTTCCTTTTCTTGTGTCAAGTTCGTTTAAAAAATGAAACGAGCTTCCATGAGGACAGTTGTTTTCCTGTGTCAACCTCATTAAAAAATGAATCAGTAGGTAGATTGTAGAGAGTAGATTAGTAGATAAGAAATAAGTATTTTATGAGGATGGTTCCATGTTACTGAGTCAACCTCGTTAAAAAATGAATCAGGTATGAGGACAATTCTTTTCCTGTGTCAACCTCGTTAAAAAATGAATCAGTTGGTGAGGATAGTTCCTGTTACTGAGTCAGCCTTGTTAAAAAATGAATCAGGTATGAGGACAGTTCTTTTCCTGTGTCAACCTCATTAAAAAAATGAATCAGTAGGTTATATAGGTAGATTGTAGAGAGTAGATACGAGGATATTTTATTTTACTATGTCAACCTTGTTAAAAAATGAAACACGTTGCCATGAGCATAGTTGTTTTGCTGTGTCAAGCTCATTAAAAAATGAAAAAAATCCTCCCCTAATTGAGTCGAGTCTTTGACTAGATCTCATAAATGTTAAATCGTATATTTAGGTTAGTTATTTCAGTTTTTGCATAATTTTCTTACAGTTTTAGGTCGGGTCTTTCATATGATCTCGTAAATGAACCTTCATTCCATCTAGCTATTAATTACCAATAGTGTACTTAGTTGAATGAAATGAAGCTAGGGGGCATGCGCTCTAGCAGTTACGCTTAGGGGGCATCAAGCACATTTTTCTCTCTGTTTCAAGCTTGTGTAAAAATGAAACCACTCTGAAGCATAGTTTTTCTCTATTTCAAGCTTTTGTAAAAATGAAACCTATCTTGAGACAATTTCAGTTATTTTCAAGACTTGTTAAACTCATGAAAATCTTGAGATTATTTTGCTATCTTTCATTCTCGTAAAACACACGAAAATTCCGAGTTCTTTCCGTCTTTTCCTACTCGTAAATTAAATTGAAAGTCAGCCATGAGTACATTTTTATCCCTTTTTCGAACTCGTTAAAACTTACGAAAAAGCGAAACCTTGGAGTCCTCTTTTAAGCCCTTTTTAGACTCTCTAAACATGAAAAGATTGCCAAGCACTTGATTATTTGAACTCGTTAAAGTAAATGAATGATCGTCCTTTCAGTATAAGTTTACCCCTTTTACGAACTGAAATAAACTATTTACGAAAAAGGTATACATTGACTAAATACGGTCAATAGAGTTCTCTCCCACATTATTTTATCCTTTTTCGGGCTCGAGAGACTAATTTACGAAAAAGTACACCCATGGATTTTTCTTAAGTTTTTTCTTCTGACTCCCTAAAATTGAAAAACACCGAGTTTCTCCTATACTGGACTCGTTAAAATTTAACAGTAAAGGACCTGTTCAATTTCAAACAGGAACAAACCACTCGTTCTTAGGGTTCGAATTCTAAACTAAGTTGGACTCATCCAAAGGATGAGCTTACAAACAAGAAAATGTTATCCTCCTCAAGCTTGTCAAAAATAAAGAGGTACTTACCAGAAATGGTGGGGGAAAAAGAGAGAAAAACGAACATGTTTGTTACATTTTGATTATTTGGAAAACAGTTAACCACTCTTGAACACGACAATTTTGTTCACCTGGGTTGGAAAATCCTTTGCCTAACAGTTAATCAAACCATATTGAAAGTCTTCAGCCAGTTTCTGGGTATTAGCTTTGGGTCAATTGTCACCAAACCATCTGCAGTGTCGTTATGTGTTCGAGAGGACAGTTCAAACAAACCATTCATTTGCGAAATATTTGTCATCCATTTTGACCATCCCTGAGTCAGTCCTTGCCAATATATTTTCAAAACTTTATCTATGATTTCATGTTGTGGGCTTGCCTACGACAGATCACTTTCTATCGATGACAACTCATTATCTAAGAAGTTGATCTAGAAATCGTCAGTACCTTGAAATCTGCATGCCTCAATGGCAGGTTTCTTGCCTTCGACGATAGGTTGCATCATTGACCTTCGATCGAATGATTCCGTGACATGTTCGAATTCAGCTCATTCATTCACATTTCATGGATTGTACTGAGTACTTTGAGAGCCATTGACATTACTAAAGGTTACTCTCACACTTGTTAACATTTTACATCATTGACTGGTAATCAAGTGGTTTCTACCATGTTCGACTTTGACACATTCATTCACATGGATAGAATCGTACTAGTTCGAGATGCAGAAATCAAGACCCTGGATCTAGTTTCCACCATCTAGGCTGCGAGGAGTTTTATTATTATACAGTAGACTATTCATTACAGATGGTTGTGCACATGCTGTGTCTACACTATTGATGTAATATTAAAATCATTTCTGTATCAGAACAAGTTTAGTTAGTTTTTGATCTGAGTATGGGAATGCCTACCTCAACGATGATATGTATACATATATATTTTGCATTGAATTTTTTTACAGGTTCTGACTGGGGTGTCCATAGGATGATCCTTGAAATGATAAAATACTTCACTCTTCATATATAACAGACTTCATCTTCATCTATTTCAGACTTCGCACTTTAGGGGGCAATCTGTTGCACTAGAAACTGTCACCTTAACATTTTGCTGATTGTATGAGCTCATTAACACTCATACATGCCTCCTCTGCAAGTCTTACAACATTTACTCCTCATTTCAAGCCCTAAAACAGGAGGAAAAACCCTAAAAATCTCTGAAACTTTGGGTACACAGGTAACATGAAGCCTGCTTGCGTTCCTAGCTTGGGCATGCAGGTAATACACTGCTTACCTGCGTTCTAGAACGCATTTTTCCTTTAAAATGCCTGCGTACCCTCCTCAAAGTCAAAAAAGCGAGAAATTAATGTCAACAAAGTGGTTTGAGGTCAATTCTAGAAGGTTCTAGATGAGAATTTTTGGGGATGAGTACGCTTTGATAAGGTGCATGTATCCCTCACCTTAAGGAACTAATCCCTTGATGTGAGGAGTCTATCCCTTTGAAGGAGGATTCTATCCCTTCAAAGGTGGAATCCTAACCTCCTCATCTGCTCTATAAAAGGAGGCATTGGGTAGCCTCAAATGGTTAGATTTTGGAGATTGAGAATTGGAGTTAAAGATTTATGTGTGATTGAGTTGAAGTGCTGTTGAGATTTATTATTCTTTCTGCTGAGCTTTTGAGAGGAAATATCACATACCTCTTTGTGCTCCTGGAGGAAGAGTGCAAGACTTATCAAAGTAGAGGAGACTCCTGCTTCGGACCCCGGGAAGGCCTTTCGAACATCAAGGCTAAGGTTGTAAGGTTCTTCTGTTATTTTAAGATTAATACAATCAAGTTTTGTTTTTCTCAATAAATTGTCATTCGATTGTTTATTTCAATAAGCTGTCGTTTGATCGTTTATTTCATAGATTCCTTGATCACTATGATAGGTATGTTTTATAATTATTTGTTAGACAGGTGCTATTTAATATTTGCTTGTTTGTGATTGCAGGTCGATGAAAGATGACACTTTCTTGTGACGAAAGAACTCTTGTTGCGACGGAAGGATTATTGATGCGATGGAATAACTATGACCACAAATAAGCATTTGGATCTAAGGTAGGATCGACACCTTCATAACATTTATTTTCAAAATGAATATATTTAGAGAAAGACAAACTTAGTTGTTCATTTGTTGCTAGATTGACTTTTGACACTAAGGAGATCGATCTTGTCTGCAAGATCGATTTATCCGGCCAACACGTCGCCACACCAGTTTTAAGAATGATAATCCAAGTCACTTATGGCACCAGAAAGTCATTCCTAATTGAGTTCCTCAAAAATTCCTTCCTTGACAACTCCATCAATGGAGAAAACTGGCTCCTCTTGCTTTCTCCAACCAGTGTTGCAACATTCCACATTAATGCCCTGATGATCCACTCAACTCTTTGCATCCCTATATCCTCTATGGAACCTTTAGAAGGTCAATCCCTCCTTAACCTTCAAGAACAACTTCGACATGTCAAATACATTCTAATTGATCAAATAAGCTTCATTGGTTCTAAATTTCTTTCTCAAATCGATGATCGTTTGTGCGAGGCATTCCCATCAAATAGAAACAGCCCATTTGGTGGACATTCTATAATCCTTGTGGGGTACCTTGGCCAAATGCCACCTACCAAAGACACACCAATGTATGTAGGAATTTCTTGTGGCACTATACGAGAAAAGCTTTGATAATGTGGTTATTCTTTCAACAATGTTTCAACAACAAGGAGCAAGCCTTGCTCAAATTTCCTTTCACAAAATCCTCTCAAACCATCGCAATGCAACACCCACTATTGATGATTAGAAGCTTCTTATGACACAATAAAAAACAAACCTTCCTAAAGCCGAACTCCATTCATTCTCCAATTCAATGCATCTCTACATGACAAATGAGGTTGTTTCCCTACACAATAAATCCATGTTAAAAACACTTAACCACTCAGTTGCGCATTGCTATGCTGCCCAAAGGAGGAAAATCCACGCAAATAAACTGGAATATGATCAACTAGCTACGAAAATACTCCTCTGTGTCAGACAACGTGTCATTTTCACCAGCAACTTGAGGGTTGAGGCTAGCCTTGTTAATGGTTCGCTCGGCACCAATCGCGCACTTGTATATGCACTAGGATCTAAACCCTCCAAACTTCCAACATTTGTTGTCGATGACTTTCTTCACTACAAGGGTCCACCATGGGATCCTTCAAATCCAAATTTTGTGCCAATCCCCCCCATAACAAGGGGTTCGCAAACACAAGTGCCACTCCGCATGACATGGGGCTTAACAATCCATAAATCGCAAGGCATGACACTAGATAAGGAAACAATTGACATCGAAAACATTGATCGACATTGCCTAACTTTAACAGGCGTATCAATATTTTGATCGTTGAAAGATCTTTGCATCTCCCTTGCTTTCTCCTTCACACGCTATTTGCGGAAGCAGGAGAACCCTTTCATCATACGCAAAAAAAAAAAGAGACATACCTTGCCTCCAAATCTATTACTCAAACTCCTTGAAGACCTTCTACTATTGGTACCTTCCCTTCACTTGCATTCCACTTTTACATCTTCCATCTTCTCTCTCATCTTAACACCTCGCAATTTTCCTACTTAATTTACGTTTTCAATTTCCAATATATTTCAATTCAAAATGGTTGCTACTATTTATTTGTAGTTGTGCTTTCCCTTATGGGTATTTATTTTTTACATTTTCACTTACATGATTTTCCATTCCTTGCAGAAAAATATGGATCATAAATATATTTCACAACTCCACCAATTTTTCCAGGAAATCTGCCTACTCTACCTCTATATCGATTGCGCCCGACGATACAACTACTTCAAAGGATTAAAACTTTCATGCATCTCCTCATCCATGTACATGAAAGGGATGCACACAGACAACTCCGAGCATACTGTCTTGACTGCATCCCAACTCTACATGTCAATTGGTGTTGTCACTGTGGTGCAACACCTTGTGTTTACGACTAGGAGTACCCCCTTCTGGGAAACCATTGACATGCACTCTGCTAGACAGAATGCAAGTTATTTTTGTAGGAAATATGGCCATGTTGTGATGATGTCATATTTCACGTTAGGTCCTCAGGGCCAATCACCTACTGGTATGTTTCTTACTAGAGGAGATAGAAAGGGTCTTTTGATCCTTTGGTTTTTCAACGAATTCCTTTGTAATTCCTCTTCCTCACAAACCTTAATAAATTACGAGAATTCGATCTCTCGGGTTCCAAAATTTTGAGGTTATGATTTCTCCTTGATTTTTTTTTGCTCCAAGGTTCTGCTATGCCGAGGTTCTTACTTTCTTTGATATACAACCTTTGGATATCAAGTTCCTTTCAGATAAATTGTCGAGGTCCCGATTTGCTGACCATTTGATATCGGGTTCCGATATGCTTCCTGTTCCATCCCTTCCAATATTCTTCCTAGTCCAACCTCCGATATTTTGAGTTTCTAATATTGCAACCTCTAACCCTCTGAAATTCAGGGTCTAAAATTTGGCCTACTCCTCTGGTTTCGAAGTCAACCTACTCCTAAGGACTTCAAACTCCTTACTTCAACTATCTATAAATTTTGATCTCGATGGCCATTTATGGACTTACACATACCCTTGGAAATATTATTCAAATCAATTTCCATTGGAATAGGTCTAATGTAGTATTTGAGCCCAATTACCATCCCATCTAGGATAGGGGGCATCAAATCCAACATCTGTTGTCACATCATGCTAGCACATACATCCATATTGATCTAGTTGACATCAATTGCAACACACTAGTTAACTTTCAGGAAATGCCAATTTCCCATCTTGATATCCAAGGATGGCTATTGACTTCAATGCCAACATTATAACCACTAGCCATCCAGAAAATTTCAACTGTCCAAAAGTAGAAATGTGTTAATGGATCTTCATAACCAAGGATCACTTACAATCAACATTGATTTAGCTTCATACAAAATGTCACTTGCAAGTGGTTGGTTCCATTGAATTTATTATGCAATTAAGGATTTTAATGAAATGGAGGTTGGCATTGATGGAAGTGTTAGTTCCAACATGTATAGTTTATGTTTTATGGCGCAGAAGGGAGTGTTCCCATTCTTGTGGTTGCTTTATGCTAAGGAAATTTTTAACTCTAGTGAACAGTTGGGAAATTCACAAACCTCCTAGTTGGTGCTCAACATATGGAAGGACCAGACTCTCTTAGCCTACTCTCCTTTCCTCCTTACCTTCCATTTTCATGTTTGTTGTCTCTTTCAGTTCATGCCCTTGAATTGATGAGGGAATTAGCTAGTGATGGGATTATTCTAGTATTTTGGGAGCATACTCTCCTTAGCTCCAAAAAATATAATTCCTAGCCTTAGGTATATTGCTTCATTCTAATTTTTTGCTCTATAATTTGTTGTTGCTCAAAAAAAATTTCTTCTCTAGTTTGTGTTTTGTCTTCTTCTCAACACGGTTGGCTTAATTTTCACCTTTGATTTCATCCATGTGCATAATCCCCAAGGAAATATTCCCACTCTTCTTGGTTGATGTGATTACTCCTTTTCCTTTATACCTTGTTATCCATTCCCCACCTCTTGTTGGCATTGTGTTTTTCTTGGTTTGTTAACATATCTCACGAGGGATGTCGCAAGAAGGGGGGAGATGGGAGTCGTGATGCCCACAGTAGCACCTAAGATTGAGCCCAAGCACATGCCTCCCCTGACAGGTATTGAGATCATACATTGTTGGTTATTTAAAATGAAATCAGTCAAATTAAGTAGGAGGTTTAAAAGGAAAGAGATGATGTCTCTAACTCAAAAGTTATAGAATAGGTGTAAAAATGGGTCCTTGATCTGGTCATTGCCAAAGCACATCAAAATCAACATATCCACACTATTGATATTGGCACGTTAAAATTTTCTGGGAAAGGTATTATTCGAGCATAATGAAAGCAAAGATGAGCTCCTCCTCCACATCAAGTAATTTTTCCTACTCTTCATAGCATTTATGAATGCATGCATCACATGGAGGCAATCACTATACATAGAAAACATCCACCTCCACCATGCCATCGTGACTTCCCAACACCAACCAACTAGTCACTTCATGTTTTTCGGGTATTTTTCAACTAGCAGCTATGTTTTTAGGTTATATGTCATCTATGTATATGCATCATGTACTTTATATTATTATGGTTTTTATGGAACCCCTGCAAATATTTTGTAATGTGAACACTAGTTATACTCAACATATCATGCTTATTTTATAGAACTCATATATAAGCCCTAATATTGCCTCTAGCCTGTTTTCCACACTACCAGAATAAGGCTAATTGAGGCATCATTCCAAAGTATGAATTTAATATTTTAATTCTGTTAATAATAAAATTTGGGCTTACAAAAAATGTTTTTTATTTGAAGCCCAAATGGGTTGGATTCTATGGTGGAAAGCGAAGAAATTTTTATTGTTAGGAAAATTTCAATTCCCTTTAGGGCCTAACTTGAAGCCATATTGGCATCTCGAGGTAGTGGTTGAAAGCATGGTTGTACTAAGATATATTATGTTAAATTGTCTTGTTACTTATGCACATATAAGTGGATTAAATCCCACCCCCATGTCCTTCAATTTTCACCACCATGGAGGGTACCCAACATTGGGATACATATCATTGCATTGATATGAGCACAAGGGAATTGATACAAGGTTCCAATATAATACCCAATTGGAAACCTACTTGTATGAAGGGACTCACATGTATGGTCGTGTATGAGGTGAGTTCATAGGAGGTTTCAAACATTATGGAGGTTATGTGTGAGATATTTGGGAAGGACATCTAGACTCACAGTTCACCTTCAAGCCTGCTTCAAGCATAATTATGGAGAAATACACAATGATTAAGGAGAACTATGATATAGGGTGGTGGGGGAAAACTTGAATATAGGTTGGAGATTTAAACTAGTCTCTTGCTCATCAGGAGCCTGGGTATAACGAGTTGTTATTTAATATTCCTTAATTTGTTGTTTTTTGAGTGTTTATCCTCTTTTTTTATTGTTGCTTTTGGTAATGTTTCCTTTTCTCTATGTTTTCGATGCATCTAAGTGTTGGGTTTTTATTTTGATGCAAGGTTTCAGGAAAAAATTCCCCTACTCTCTAGTTTAGTTTTGGCTCTCAGCTTAAAGGTGGAAGTTCACAGGATTGTTTTCATTGGAACAAGGTTTGGAATATGATTGGCTCCAAGGTTTAGTTTAGTGGATCTCCTCTGGTTGCAAAGGAGGAAGAAGAGGAAGATTCACCCCTTTTGTTCATCTCAAAGCTCATCAACGTTTTCTTCTCAACCTCAAGCTCAAGTTTTTTTCGTTATTCTATGGCTCGATTTCTGGAGCTAATTCCTAAAGAATATTGCAAAACTATTTCATAGGTTTAGGAGGAGGTTCTTTATAGCCATATATTCACTCATTATTATCAGGTAGATAGAGACACAAGGAAATGGATTTAAAATATTATCAATTCAACTCGATCATGATAAACTTCATATATGCAAATTTTTAATATGCATTAGCACATTAAAAATATCGTGAGAAGAGTTATCATAGATCGATCAAAAACATGTTAGATAAAAAGGTTTCTATTTTGCCAAAGAAGCTAGAAAACTTTATTTTAACCTCCTCTAAAGTAGAGGGTAATCCTCCTCCACAATACAAGTGGACTCTTCCTCGGGATGGCGTGATCAGGTGAGCCAAGTTTTATGTAATGGTTTTATGTTGCATCTTTGTTCTAGTTATGGTTGTTAATTTTGGTAAAGCACTTCTATTAGTTTTCTTTAAATTTAAATGATGGTGTCGATCAATTCTTTTGAATTAATATTATGTCACATTTAATTAATCAATCCAAGTTGGTAAAATTGTGAAATGTAATGGACTCTATATGCAAGACTTGGTTTCTAATTTGTCTGTTAAAAATTATTTGCATGCTACCCACTATTGAATTTTGAAAGAAAAAATTTAATAATGTAAAGTAATTGTAATTAAAAGGAATCAACACAACACTAGTTCTAAACACTTTTAAGCCATCACCATGTAAATTTGTGTCATAAAAAATTCATGGAATCACTTGGTCATTCATTTAATAATGATTCTATATAAAATTATACAATTGAAGTAGACAATTCCTTATTCAATTAGACATTTCATATGAATAGTATTTGTTATGATATCACACAAACAACAATTAAAAGAGATTGAAATTTGATGCACTCAAATAATGAAAAGAATTGAAACTAGACACATTCAGTTGTACAAATAAATAATAAAATAAGAGCAATGCTTTCCCTTTCACATTGTGCCCTCCCAGCTTAGTCATCTGTTGTTGAAGAAGTCCTTATACGTTTTTAGCTGTTAAAATTCTCCAAACTATGAAATCATTCATGCAATATAAATACAAGTAAAACTAAAACAACAACAAAACTTTTCTATTAAGATATCAGAGAAAATAATGTGTGCGTATCATTGTTCCAATCCATAGATATTTATACAACTGCAGTAAATCATTTGGTGTGAAACACTAGAACAACTTTGTCAAAATATCAAAGTTTAGATTTTTGATGACAAAAGGAGTACGCGATGCACTCCACATATGAGATACAATCATCATACCATTCACAGAGTAAAATTATTCAAAAATAGCATTACTATAATTTTAGAGTTTATGAAAAAAAGGAAATGAATAAAATGGAAATGAGGAAGTTGGGAAGATTTGAATTTCAAAACTCTTGGCACATAACACTTAATTATCATGACACTTACCAATTTAACTACCCCAAGGGCGGGCTTATATTATTCCTATTTTTCTTTGTTATCCCATGAGGAGAGTTTGTTTAGTATATTAAAAATTATAATTTTTATAAATTTAATAATTAAAAATCTTTAATTTTTATATAGAAATAATGTGTTTGAATTAAAAAAAAATAGTACATATCCATAAACTAAATTGTTAAATTAGTATAGGAAGGGAATTCATAAAGAATCTCATACATTATTTTAATATTTAAATTAATTATAACTAAATTAAATGATTACTTTTGTTCTTATTAAAATTGATAAAAAAAAAAGCTCAATTGATGATCAAAGTAATGTGAAGTTGCTCAAACTAAGAGATCCAAGGTTCAATCCTTTGGTCGTGACTTGGTCTACGAAGAGGAGGACAAGCCCCAAAGGTATAGTGGTAGTTGTCGGCATTGATGTTGCAACCGTTGTGTTGCAGTGTTTGATGGTTGGCATTGATGTTGACCTGGGCATGTGTTGCAGTTGGCTTGAGTATGCAGATGATTGTGTTGCAAGTAGATGTACTCTTTGATGGATGGTCTCATAGATGTCTTTAGTAAATGTACTCTTATGTTGCTTGGTTTGGATGCTAGTATTACCATGGTACTAGGATTCTATAAATTACACAATCCAAACTTACAATTCTAAGAAATATTGGTGAATTGGTGATAGTTTAAAATAAATTCTTTCCTCATGAACAATTTATACTAGAGTTACGAGATTTAGAACTTTCCTCATAAACAATTTATACTAGAGCTACGAGATTTACAACCGTGAATATTATGAGCTCTCACATGTGCCTCTTGTGTGACATCTTTACAACAATCAAATGTTAAGGCATGATCTATTCCCTTGTACCTTTGGATCCACATGACGAAGTGCTAAACACCATGAGAGCTCTCTGTATCATAAATATTTCACACTGCAATTAGAACAAAAGTTACGATAATTTCAACCTCTGAAATATTGACATCCGAGATGACATCATGATGATGTCATCATCTCCACGTGGCGCCTCCTTTGTGGTGACATGTGTCACACAAATTTTCCCCATTATACCACCCAAAAATGTCGAATTTGATTGCCACATGTCCATTGTAAGACCAAATTATGCTGACATCATCTACCATGTTAGCTCCTTAGGGCCAATCACCTGTTGGTATGTTTCCTACCAAAGGAGACATAAAAGGTATTTCGGTCCTTTGGTTTTTCAATGAATTCCTTTGTAATTCCTCTTCCTCGCAAACCTCGAGGCTTTCAAAGAATTTCATTTGTTAATAACTTGCAAGATTTTGAACATTGAATTTCTTAACTTATGAGGTTATGCTTGGTCCCCGATGTTCTTTTTCTCCAAGGCTTCAAAATGACGAGGTTCTTACCTAATCTGATATACAACCTTGCAATATTGGGTTCCTTTCAAATAAAATATTGAGGTCCCGATTTGCTGACCTTCCAATATCGGGTTCCAATGTGACCAACCTTATGATATCGGGTTCGGATATGCTTCCTGTTCCATCCATTGCTATATTCTTCCTACTCCAACCTCCGATATTGCAGCTTCCGACCCTTCGAAAGTCAGGGTCGGAAATTCGGCCTCCTCATCTAGTTCTAAATTGACCTGCTCCTAAGTACTTCAATCTCCTTACTTTGGTTATCAATAAATTTTGATCTCGATGGCCATTTTTGGACTTTCACACACCACTGAAAAGCTTATTCAAAGCACTTTTTAGTGGAGTAGGTTTTTTGTAGTATTTGAGCCTAATTACCACCACATCTAGGCCAGGGGACATCAAATCCAACATATTTTGTCACATCATTATAGCACATGCATCCATGTTGATTTGGTTCACATCAATTCCAACACACTTACTAACTATTAGGCAATGTCAATTTCCCATCTTGATCTCCAAGCATGATTGTTGACTTCAATGCCAACACATTTACAACCACTAGCCATCCATACAATGCTAACTTTCCAACAAGAAACAATGTGTTAATGGATATTCATAATCGTTGATCACTTACAATCAACAATGATTTAGCTTCATACAAAATCTCATTTTCTAAGTGGTTTGTCCCATTAAATTTATTGTGTAATGAAGGAGTTTAATGAAATGGAGGTTTCCATTGATGGAAGTGTTAGTTCCAACACATATAGCTTATGTTTTATGGCGTAGATAGGTATGTTCCCATTCTTATGGTAGCTTTATGATAAGGAAATTGTTAACACTAGTGAACAACCAGGAAAAGTCAAAAAACTCCTTGTTGGTGCTCAACAATTGGAAGGACCAGGCTCTCTTGGCATAGTCCCCTTTCCTCCTTCCCTTCCATTTTCATGTTTGTTGTCTCTTTCATTTCATACCCTTTAACTACTAAGGGAAGTAGCTAGTGATGGGATTCTTATATAATTTTGGGAGCATAATCTCCTTATCTCCAACAACTATAATTCTTAGCCTCGAGTATATTCAGTCATTCTGATTTTTTGCTCTATAGTTTGTTTTTGCTCGCAATTTATGTCTTCTCTAAACTTGTGTTTTGTCTTCTTCTTAGAGCGGTTGGATTAATTTTCACCTTTGATTTCATCCATGTGTATATTAACCAAGGAAATATGCCCACTCTTCTTGGTTGATGTGATTACTCATTTTCCTTTATGCTTTGTTATCCATTCCCCACCTCTTGCTAGAATTGTGTTTTTTCTCTTTTTGTTAACATATATTGCTAGGGATATTGCTAGAGGGGGAAGGTGGGGGTCATGATGCCCAAAGCAGCACCTAAGCTTGAGCCCAAGCCCATGCCTCCCTCATAGGTATTGAGATTATACATTTTTTTTTGTTCAACATGAAAGCAGTAACATTGAGTAGGAGGTTGCAAAGGAAAGAGATGATGTCTCAAACTCAAAAATTATAGAATAGGTGTCAAAATGGGTCCTTAATCTAGTCACTTCCAAATCACATCAAAATAAACACATCAACACTATTGATATTGCCACATTAAAATTTTTTCTGGGAAATGTTATATTCGATCATAATGAAAGCAAAGATGAGATTCTCATCCACATCAAGGAATTTTCCCTACTCTATCATATCATGGATGAATGCATGCATCACAAGGAGGCAATCATTCTATGCAAAAAAGATCCACCTCCACCGTGTCATCATGACTACCAGCATGAATATTGACATCAATGCCAATACATTTACAACCAATATCCATCAAGACAATGTGAATTATACAACAATCTACCCCTTTGGCATTGATGGAAACACCTCAACACATCTCCACTTTGATGGCCAATCCTCATGTTGCTTCCACACTTCTCCTAGCATGAGCCACCAATGGCTTTCAATCCTTTTCATGGGCCATCACATCTTCTCCGATAATTCTCCCCCCCTTTGACATCAATGGCCTTTCTCTTCCATGCAATCATCAACTATCAATGATGAGGTTCTGGTTGTTGATGTGCATTCTTCTTTGCAGACTATCTTCAATGATTTATCATTGTTGTTGCT
Organism: Pinus albicaulis; assembly: GCA_034641835.2. Classification (NCBI taxonomy): domain Eukaryota; kingdom Viridiplantae; phylum Streptophyta; class Pinopsida; order Pinales; family Pinaceae; genus Pinus; species Pinus albicaulis. Next base: position 1,162,318,201 of record CM076577.1, read on the forward strand.
ATATTAAATGGACATACATGATATTCTACCCTTGAACATATAATTCCTCTGAATTGAATGCCTCCATTTTTGGACACCTTATGGCTGTCAGTTGAATACTCTCTAGCCAATGCATCTTTTGTCTTAGTTAACAAGAAAATTGATACCAATTAAACTACTCATGGTATTACTTTTGCTAAAAATTCCAATCAATGATGATGCATTTCAGCTTTCTCTTCACCGTTGTTGTTCTTTCTCCATCCTCTATGCTCATGTCTCTTGAGCATCTACTTCAATTCTTCTGCCCCTGAGATCAAGTTTCTCCAAATATGGACTAATGCTTAAATAATACCAATTGCACCAAAATAAATATGATACAAATTGATATTGTACCAGGAAAAATCTAATACTTCCCTTCCGAAATAAATTCCCATTTTCACAAAAAGGTTTCTCGATATGAACCCAAAGCACCAATTGACATAGCAATACAAATTTAATGTTAAGGGACATGAAAATATTGTACCAAATTTGTTTCATGAACACAAGACTGATAGGCATAATCAAATTCACAACTTAAATGAAAAAAGTGCATTTCACCCAAGATGAAAACCTTTCATTTCCTAACTGATTTTCTTGAGGATGACATTTTTTGCCTACTACTACTCTTAAAGTAGCTCCCAATAATCCAATGCTCTCTTATCTCCTGCATTTTCTTCCTTGCTTCTGCGTGGGGACTAATCTTGTGGACATAACTTGATTTTGGTCTTGCTATCATTCCACACTTCTGCTACATCCCATCTTCTTCTCACAACATAAAATGTTGTTGTGTACTCCCCCTAAAATCATGTTGGTTTCAATCCTACTCTCTCTTTTAATTCTAATACAATTAAAAGAAACCAATCCATTCTTTAATTAGCAAGAGAGAACAAGAATATGTTTAAAAATTAGATGCACCTTTCTATTTATTCTTTATATCTTCCTGCATCTAACTTATTTGGCCTCCCTTGATGCCATTATGTTCCTTTACTGAAGAAAAATAGAGGATCTACTCCCCATGAGCAGATCATCCTCCTTTTTCTTCCCGATTGTTGAGTCCTGATAGAGTCTTTACCTTCCAACTTTGTATTTTCCTATATTTGGGAATTTTCTTGGATGTGCAGGGCTAGATGACACTTCTCCTTCAAATCTTGTTTCTTGACCCAAGTGTTATTGCTTCCTTTTTTCCTTACAAAGGGGTATATTCAAGATTAAGAGGATCATTCTTTTTATTTATTCCTCCTCTTTTCATATTTCTCTTCAAATCTCAAGTTTCTACACTTTCACACATATGATGAGAAGTGAGGTTTATTCTATTATATCTTCATCATGCTTCCTTATGCCCAAAGTTTCCATAGTTGTAGCATTCAACACGGCATAGGAATGGAACAAAGAAAATTATATTACTGGCAGCAATATTGTCAAGGCCACTACTCCTTCTAACATTCCTTATCCTATCCACTTTATGCTTTCTTGGGTTGTTGCTACCCAACGTATATTGTTTTATTACATGCCATCTACAATTTATGTCTTTATGCCCAAAAATATTGCAAGAAAAACAATATCCAGAAAAGGTCTTTTGATGACTAAAGATACCTTTTCTTTGAGGGATTTTTTCTTTAGGGGAAAAGGACCACTGTTGGTTATTCATGTGCCTTCCATGATTTTCTAGAATGATTCTTTTCATTCTTTCTTATATTTGCATAGCTCTTTTCTATTTCTCTACTAGATGTTGCTTCTTATCCTTATGCTGCTACCTTTTCTTTTTTTGATGCTATTGTTTTCCTTGTTATTGGAGTTCAACAACTTCTTTTCATATGTTGTTGTTAGAACCTTGAGCTCCCTTTACCTAGGAAGTTGACCCTTCAACCTTCCCCTTCATTCTCTCTTCAAGCTTCTGATATTGAGACAAATCTTTATCGTACTTCTCTAATTCATATCTCAATGAGACCACTTCATTTTGTAGTCTCTCACAATAATCTTCTCTATCATTTAGTTGATTTATCAACATGCCACTCAACTTGCTAGCATCTTCTTGTTGGTAATATATATAAACTATTGTTTTTCTCAAATTTTCATTCTCAAGCTCATAAATTTTCAATTTCTCCTATTGCTTGAGATTTTCCTCTCATAGGTCCTTGATCTCCTTTAGAGTAGATATCAACTTATTTCTAATGTAGATCCTTTCATTTGTATCCTTATCTTCATTATCATAGGTGCTAGTTGAGTCACCATAGAGATCTAAATCCATCTTTATTTCCATAGAATTTTCCATGGGTCTAAGGTGTACCATTTTTTTCATCACTACTAGGAGTACTCTTATTTTTCTCCTATGGATGACAACACCCCAGATCTCACTTCTTCCTCTGAGGTACTCCCATTTTCTACTACTAAAAATGTATTTATCTCTTCACAACAGCTAGATGTATGACTATATTTTTCTTCAAAAAAGGAATATGTACATCTAATGTCTAATTTACCTATATCTTCACAATTATCACAAAGAAATAACTTACCTTCAACGTCACATGGCCTCTCACCCAGGTATTCTTATTCACCATCCTTGGAGTGAAGATCAGAAGTTTTCTCACATGAATAAATGTTTTCAATCTTTTGAGCATCTCCCCTTTGAGATTCCTTCTTCTTCTTCTTCCTTCTCTTCTTCTCATTACTAGCATCCTTGATAGATTCAGGTTCATTTACTAATCAATAAGGTTCTTAGACTTAATTTTGAGCCACATTGCAATATTTTCCATACAGATAGTGCAATTTGTCTAGCATTTCATTTGTTCTCTCGTAGTTCCTTACTTTCTCAGCGCCTGGCTTAGACAACCCTTTCATGATAATCTCGTTGGCTTATTCATTTAACTCACAATTCCTTTTTCCATATATCAAAGACAACCAAATGTCTTCATTTATTACCATTAAATACACTTCCATTCTAATCGTATAGAGCTCATAGTCTAGTTAATTTAAAAATTGAACTCCTTCTATTGTTAGCCAAAATTGATTAGCCATTGTTTCTGTCTCATATATCTTCTAGAGATTAATATATTCCTGAAGGAACCCAACTATGATACCAATTGTTGGAAACAATGTTAATACTGAGAGGGGGTGAATCAGTATTAAGGCAAATTTAATTTATGCAAATTTAATTTTAATTCAAACTTGGCAACCATCCATATAACCAATAACAACATATTATGTGTCAACAATATGAAATCAAAATAAAAGCACACACCATGAGAAACATAAACATGAGACACAAGATTTTACATGGAAACCCTTTTGGGAAAAAACTACCAAAGATTGCCTTTTTTTATTGATGTAAAATAAGAGCACCTACTCAAGATGGAAGCACCAAGCCTTCTCAAGCACCCACTAGAGATGGAAGCACCAAATTATTGTATGCAGGCTCCAACCTAAACTCAATAAGGAACTCAATGTTCATTGTAATTGGAAGCAACATTGTCTGGTATCAACTCTTTTTTTCCTTAGCTCTTGGCCCACACAACATTTTTTGTTCTCAACCCTTTGAACTCTCTGTAGAAACTTGTTGTTCCACTAAAAAATAAACTAATGCACTTCCCACACAACACGCCATTATTATTGACCCTATGCTCTTCAACAACATACAATTCAGCTCTCAACCCCTTCTATTCCACAGGCTCTCTTGGCCTCTTACACCGCAACAAAACCTCTCTCGAACTTCTCCCTCTGCACAGGCACCTTCGGCCTTACACACAAAACATCACTCCTCTCTAGGGGTCTCTTTCTTATACATAGGCACTTTAAGACTCTTCCCACTAGAATGGGCTCACTTGGCCTCACACCGTAGTGCACACACACACAAAGCACTCCTAACAACTCACTGACCACAATTTTTCTTCCCCCACCTTACTCTGCTCTAATCCTAGTTTTTGTTTCTCTGCTACACTCTACTCGGTATTTCCTTTACTACCTATTTCCGCACTCCCCAAGTGTACCTATGCATGGCTCTCCATTCTATTGTTGCATCTGATTTGGATACTGCAACTGTATTAAACATGAGGATGGGATCCTGAGGGATTAGTCATACAGAGAGTTAAATTTCAGTCAAACAACATACTCAAGGAGTTCTTCCATTAAATTATGGTTGTACGCACAACATGGCTTCTAAATTCTTAATTTAGTTTAATGAATCATGCATACGAATATCAGAGATGAATTTATTTCAACTCAAGGCAGACCTTAACACTCTTTTTTGCACATCTTGGTCCTTGTCACCTTGACCTAGCGATCTATGACAGTCCTTATTTATTCTAGCAACCAAATAATATACATTGAATAATTCTTCAGATGTTGACTCAACCACCCTTCAATACCTTTATACTCCACTATCATAGCCCTTTATCTATCATAAATTTTAATAAAATAAATGTTAGGAAACTATGAGGTCACGAGATTCTGAGTCCCTTCATGCTTATCCCCTTCTTGTTTTTCCCATATGACTGGGTGTTATGATCGACATATTAGCATTTAGGTGCTAAGGCCTTCAAGCTCCTACCAGAGGGCTATCTTCCTCTGTATTTTCTCTCAGCCCTTGGTTCCTTTAAGCTTTCTTGACCAAGCCCCAACACATCGTAGCTCCTGTATATCGTAACTTTTCTCAAAATTCATTTTATAGCAAAGTTATGAAATCATCGACCTTAAATATATCATAGAACTTAGGTGTTAGACCTCGCTTTACACCCTTGGTTATATTGGTTTCCTTGTTACCAAATTTCAATCACAATCGGAGCTCCACATATTGGATCAGAACTTTCCTCATAAAGCATTTGCACTAGAGCTACAAGATTTAAAACTACCAATAGTCTAACCTTTGAAATGTACTTCCCATGTGGCATATTTACAACACTCAGGTTATAATGCATTCTCTACGCCCTTGGTCCTTTGGATCCACACAAACAAGTGCTAAACACCATTGGAGCTCTTTGTTTCGTAACTTTTTCACATCGTAATTAGAAAAAAAAATTAGGATAACTTCAACTCTTAAATATTGACCTCTGATATGACGTCATGCTAATGTCATAATCTCCACATGGCTCCTCCTTAGTGGTAACCGTTATGTGGAATTATGAATTACAAATAAATCATTCTTGCCTAGATAGGTGCTAATCTAGAACAACAGGTCAAAGACTTTATGACTATCTTTCTTAACTGTAAACAGACACACATATTGAAATAAGAAGCTTACTTAGAGTCCAAGTGCTTCCAAAGTCCCCTTTTTTCGCTTTTGTTGTAGCTTCAAATTCCAGCCGGTTGTGCAAAATATTTCCTGCAAAAATGAATACTAAACAAAAAGAGATAGCAATAAAAAAGATGTATATTCAAGTTATTTAGCTAAATCAATAAAGCATAAACCATATACATAAAATAAGAAATCATGATATGGAAAATCAAAGCTTATACAGATGCATATAGGGAAAAATAAGCAATAATATTTATTAATGATAGAAGGGGAGGTTACAATCCAGTGATTGATTTAGTGTCACCATCTCTAGTAGCATCCCAGCCTCATCAAAATGCAGATATCTCCAACAATATGTCACTCAAATCAACTCCTCAATTGAAATTCCACCAGCATTTCTCTACTCAAATTATTCCTTCTCAAAGATTTGTGCTCAATTTATAGAGGAGCTAAAGGTAGCTTTACAATCAATTACTTTCCAATACATGTTCCCAATATTGTAGATGTCAAATGGACACATGGATTTGAAGTTTGACACATGTGAACTCTTCTGGAAGGCACTGGCCAAGTGGAGATTCCGGAACAATGAGAATTTCGCTCCCAATGTGACCAACGCACCTATGAGTATTGGGAAGTGCTTTGTAGAGCAGCCTTGCATGGGGCTACCTGCATATGCAACACACTTAGACCCTTTAGAGGCAGTGATGATGAGCTCACATATGATATATTATAAACTTCAAATATTGGAAACCTTTGCATATGAAATTCTTGAATGATTTGTCTTGTTCTTTGTCTTAGGGCACATAACAACTGAAATGATAGGGGATGATAGAACCTATTCATTGGTCTTGGAGATGATGTTCAGTTAACCAGGTCATTTGGAATGGTGCCCAAATTTACCTATAACAGTAACACGTGTCATGCGGATTTTCCCCATTAGGCCACCAAAAAATGTTGAATATTACTGCCACATGTCCATCGTACGACCACATCGTGATGATGTTATACTTCATGTTAAGTCCTTAGGGCCAATCACCTACTAGTATGTGCCCTACCAGAGGAGATAGAAAGGGTATTTTGGTCCTTTTTTTTTCAATGAATTCCTTTGAAATTCCTCTTCGTCGCAAACCTTAAGAACTTACGAGATTTATATCTCTGAAGTTCCAAAAATTTTAGGTTATGATTTCTCCATGATTTTTTGTTGCTCCAAGATTCCGATATGCCGAGGTTCTTACCTGCTCCAATATACAACCTTCTGATATCAAGTTCCTTTCAAATAAATCACTGAAGTCCCGATTTGCTGACCATCTGATATCGGGTTCCGGTATGCTTCCTATTCCAGCCCTTCCAATATTATTCCAACTCCAACCTCTGATATTATGATTTTATGATATTTCAGGCTCTGACCCACTGAAGTTTAGGGTCTAAAATTTGGTGTACTACTTTGGTTTCGAAATCAGCCTGCTCCTAAGGATTTCAAGCTCCTTACTTTGGATATCAATAAATTTTTATCTCGATGGCCATTTCTAGACTTCCACATACCATTGGAAATCTTATTAAAATCACTTTTTAGTGGAATAGGTCGAATGTAGTATTTGAGCCTAATTACCATCACATCTAGGCTAGGGGACATCAAAGCCAACATCTGTTTCCACATCATGCTAGCATATACATCCTTGCTGCTATGGTTGACATCAACTCCAACACACTTGCTAACTTTCAGGAAATGCCAATTTACCATCTTGATCTCCAAGCATTACTATTGACTTCAATGCCAACACATTTACAACCATTAGCCATCTAGACAATGCCAAATGTCCAACAAGAAGCAACGTGTTAATAGATATTCATAACCAAGGATCACTTACAATCAACATTGATTTAGCTTCATACAAAATATCACTTGCAAGTGGTTGGTCCTATTGAATTATTGTGTAATGAAGGATTTTAATGAAATGAAGGTTGGCATTGATGGAAGTGTTAATTCCAACATGTATAGTTTATATTTTATGGTGCAGAAGGGAATGTTCCCATTCTTGTGGTTGCTTTATGCTAAGGAAATTGTTAACACTTGTGAATAGTTAGGAAACTTAACAAACCTCCTTGTTATACATAATTTTAATCTACATATAAACTAAATTCCATGAGTGTGGTGTTCCTTCACTCATAACAACAGAAGAAAGACAAATACTATTTTATCTAAGGCAAGTAGATATACAGAAAGGGAAAGAGCCTACTTGTGATCCTTTTCTCTCTCCTTCTGTAATATCCCAAAAGGGAGAATTCAGTAATACTTAAACACAATATAAGAACTGTAGCAAGATAAAAAATAAATCTTAAGAAAACATCAGAATTTATAGAAAACATGAGCCATCTTATTATATTGGAGAAGAATCAATTACACAATGTACAAAATGTGAGTAGATCTAGCTGAAAAATTGGCCTAGAATCACCCAAAAAACATGCTACAATAGGTATAACATAACTGGAGAGGCACTAAAGCAAATACTGTGCTATCCCTTCAGCAGAATGTGAACATAAAGTTGCAGACTGAAAAGGAAAATGCAGATATACTCAAATCTGGAGCTCAGATGATGCCAAGATTCAAGATCTAGCCAATGTGATGGATTCCCAAGATAACCCAGAAAGGATTTTCCAGATATGCAACTTTGGAAAATCACCTCCCTAGGATTTGATCCTTGATCTGCTAGGAAATACATATTTGAAGCTATATATAACAAATAGATGGCTGAAATATGTTATCATATCATATCTATGCTTGAAGGGCTGATCCTTTCTTCAGATCTATGAGCTAGAAGCTCTAGATCTAGCTTGTCAATCCTCCAATGATGATTGTAGTCGTTGCAACACAACTGCCAACAGAAACTGCGCTGTGAGGGAAAGAGAGGCCTTATGCCTGCTGAAAAATGCTACAATAAACTCCAGGTTGATGGTGAGACTGATGGCAATGTGAGGGGATGATCCCTCACAAGATTACTGGCTAAAATGCTAGTAACCTCCTTCCTCCTTTTTGATCTGCAATTTAGACAGCGTAATTCTTGAAGGAAATACTGCTGCTAAGAGGTCAATAACTTTTGGCCTAATTCCATATCTGCAATGAGGCTCTAGGAAGCTGATATTTAAGCCCAATGTGATAGGAATAAACCCTCACCAGTTCTCCAGCCGAAGTACTGAGACAACTTCCTCCTTCCAAACTGATCTTTAGAAATCTTCAATTTCTGAATATGGATGTTCTGCATAAAGTAGGAAAAGAGATGTGGCACTCAAAGCCTGATGTAATATGAAGTACAATACTCTTTCTAGAGCTACTCTAAGAAAGAGGTGGTATTCCCGAACAGGAACACCCTGTGCTAAACAGCACTTGCAATCTTCGCTAAACAGCCCGAGAAAGCAATGGAATGTCACATGGCAATTCCAGATCTGAAAAGATCTTTACATCAAGAATAATCAGAATGCCCTCATCCTTGACTTCATCTTCTTTATATAAAATTTGAGCCTTCCCAAGCCTTGGCCCTCATCTAGACTGCGCATTGTATGTGGACACGATCCTCCAAGTTGGACTGCGTTGTTTGACCAAATCAACCATCATGTCTAGGTGAAATGTACACCTTCTCCATCAAGTGTGCTTTGTTTGGACATCATCCTCCATCATTTTATCATGAGTGTCTCATGATATTTTGTTTGACATCTTCAAGATCTTAGTTTACTGAATCAACCTTCTGTTTGATCTCTTCAAGATCTCAGTTGATTGTGTCAACCTCCATGATCTATCTCATTAATGAGACAGGTTATCCAATTTCATTCACATTAGTAGTTTCTCAACTACCTTTTTATGTAGATCTAGGCTTAATTAATCCACATTTACACACACAAAAGTGGATATTTATTCATATTGAGGATTGTGGGTCCCTCCACCCTTTTATTTACTTAATTCATTAAGAAAATCAAGGACTGTAATATTCCAAATATGATGTGGAAATTTGGGAATATTACACCTTCTCCTTCTGTCGATGTTGTCGTCACTCTCAATCCAATTCAAGTTGCTAGATAGATTCTTGCAATCAAAGCCAGAGAACAAAAAACAACATACAGTATACAAGTATCTACTTATCTTAATAAAATCAAACTGATTCGATATGAGAATACATACATCATAAAGAATACATTTCACAAGAGATAGACATATGTATTGAGAAAATGAACATATATCTTTATTAATAGAGTAGGAGTAGAATATTACAACCAATAGATCGATTTGTCGTCAACGTGCTCCAACTTCATTCCAGCCTCATCACATCCAGCATCATCTCAGCAACATATTAGTACTTCCAATCTCTTATCAAATGAAAATCCAACACCATAACTTTGCACAAAATTCTTTCTCCCTAGCACTCATATGAGTGCTCAATTTATAAGGAAACTGATGGTAGTTTCTCATTGAATGGATTTCTAATAATAGGCAAGACATGTTTCCAAGTTCAGAGATGGTGGATGGACACTTGATTCTAAGTATGACACATATGGACTCTTCTAGATGGCACTGGCCATGTGGAGATTCCCAAAAAATGATGATTTCGCTCCCAAGTGACCAACGCACCCTTGAGTGTCGGGAAGTGCACTGCAGTGCACCCTTGCATGGAGGTATTGGAACTGCAACACAGTTAGTCCCTTGCAGAGGAGTTTTGGTGAGTCAATGTGTCATATAATATATACTTCAAACCTTGGAAATCTCACAATTGAAGCCATGAAATTAATGTCTTCACTTAGGGCATATATAAAATCAAATATAAGGGGATGATAGACCCTATTCATTGGTCCTAGGGGATGATGCCCAATTTTACCAGGTCTTGGGGGATGATACCCAAATTGACCTATAAGAGTTTCCCCCTAAAGCATGAAGTCAAAATAATAATAATATTTGGATGAGATGCTTTACGATGTGATGGGAAGGATCTGAAGTGGACGATGACCTGCATCAAACTTGCAATACATTACATCATGATATTTTTCATCTTGATCATGAATTTCTAAGGAAGGCATACCCATTCTCATCACATAACCTATCATAATATGTACATAATTTAGAAATTTTTCTACATCGGAATGTTGCTCGATATAGAAATGCCACAAATATTGGCCCATGTTCAGATGATGATCTGTGTGTAAAGCCATCATACAGATGATGTGTAAAACGATCATGAATTGCAGCCTAGATGGATGGAACTAGATCTGAGGTCCTCTTATCTCATTCACTCGATCATTCAGGTACAATTCTAACCATGCGAATATATGATTTGAAGTCGAACATGGGAAGACATCGTCTGATTACCAGCCAATGTTGTGAGCTATTAAAAAACGCGAGAAAACTACCATTGATGTTAATGGATCTTAAGGAACTACAATGAAATTTGTAAGGCATGAATAGATGATTTGATTTCGAACGCCAAATAAAATCTTTCGGTCAAAGGTCCGGAAGTGAGAAACATGTCGATGATGTAGCAAGCCTTAGGATACTGGAAGATGTTTCTAAGTAAACTTCTTGGATGATGAGATGATGTCGAAAGGAAGAAAATTTATCGCGAAATGGGGGTAATGATTTCAGAGACAAAATGTGACTTGATATAGCAATTTTTAGGGACGACTCTCATGAAAATGAAGTTTTATGAGTATTTCATAAAGATGAGGATTTAATAGATGACTTCTCTTGAACATATCAGTGGCACTGATATGAGTTGGCAACTTTGACTCAAAATCGAAGTGATGATAGATGGACCATAGGTATGATGAACCATCAAGAAGAATCCCTAACCCAAAAGTCACAGTGATGGAGTGAAAGTGTCATGTCAAGAGAAAACTGCTACCATAAATTGTTTTGTTCTTTTTCCCAAATTTTCCCCAGTCATTTTTTTTAGTGCCTCTTTATTTTTTAACAAGATTGAGGAGGGTAACATATGCTTGATCTATAATTTGACCCATTGGGTGAATCCATCACTATCTAATAATTTAATGAGTCTAGCGATAAATGAAACTCGATCTTGCCATAATCAACAACTTTGTCACTATTTTATGTTTTAACAAGTCTAACGATAGTGAAAACCTCATCCTTTTTCATGTTTAGAGAGTTTGAAAAAGAGGAAAAAAATAAAACTCCATGAGTCATTTTTCCCAAATTTCTCGCTCGGGTCCAAAAAGTGCAAAATGATACCTAAGAAAACCTCTTAGCCATGTTCGACTAAGGTTTTCCTTTTTTGTAAATAATCTATCTCAGTCCGGAAAAGGGTTAAAATTATACTAAGTAGATGTCGTTTCATTTACTTTTACGCTCGAAAAGACAAGTGCCCAACAATCTTTTCATATTATCGAAGTCTAAAAAGAGCTAAAAGAAGACTCCAGGGGGTTCCTTTTTCGCAGTTATCGAAGCTCAAAAAAGAGATAAAAGTGCACTTCAATTCCTTTTTCATTTTTATCAAAGCTCTAAAAAGAAGGATAAAAGTATGCTTTGTGGTCAAATCATTCTTGAATAAGTGTGCACACTAAACTCACTGTATTAGGTGTAAAACCTGTTCAGAAAACCATCAAACGGATTAAAAAATACCTTTTTCATAGAAAAAATGAATAAAAACCATAGTCACAACATTAAATATGATTTAAAATAATCAAATTGACTAATTAAAAGAGTTTTTACCATTCCAAAGTTACCATTTGAAAATTAGGAGCTCTGAACCAGTTTTTCCCTTGAACTTTAGTAGTTGATTGCGCCAGTTTCAGTGGACGATTTCACTTTCCGTTTGATCCAGGTTGGAGCTATGAACCTTCTCTTTCTTTTAGCATCATTTATTGTGCATTTCATCATAATTTTTTATGGTTTTTAGCCCCTTAGGGTAAATATATCACGCTCTAAGGGAAACACACCCTTGAATGTTGAAAGGTGTGTTGTAGTGCACTGAAATTTAAGGTCAGATGCACTGCAACGCTTTATCCCTTGACCCGGGGTGTATTGGGCGCATGAAATGGATCCTAATGAAGCTTATGATTGTATTTCGGGTATTCATCGGATGACTACGTGGCGAAAAAGAGAGCATGAAGAACATAATATGATTTCCCTAAACGATCAAGGTATATTAAGAGACCTCAGAGATTGCAGGTTGCTTAAATAATTCAAATTGTCAGGGATGAGGCAAAAAATGGAACTATTCGAGTTCCTAGTTCATTCATGGGATCCGGTATCGCAGGATTTTCACATTGGGGACAAATTTCTCCCAATATTGGTTGAGGACATTTACTTTCTCACTGGATTATCGAGGCAAGGTTCTCCCATTTCCCTTGCAATATATGCTCTTGGAGGAGAGTCAATGAGGGATTACATAAGCCAAAATTTTCATCCAGGTACTGAATCAAGTAAATATGGGAAAATAAATATCCGTGATGTGTTCGATCTACCTTTGAGAACCATCCTTTTTACTATTAGAAATCTTGTTGGTTTCACAACACTACATGTTGCAAACAGATCATACATGCAGTATGCACTTGAGTGTTTAGAACCAACAAAATTTAACTGGGCTAAAGTTTTACTCTTTCAGATGAAAGAACAACTGACTAAAGCAAAGGGTGCAAGGAAGAAGAATTTCAACTATGGCTCGATCCTGATTTCCTTTGCCTTAGAGTAGATTCCATTGATGCAGCCACAACATGTTACACTAGACATATCTGGCCCTAGAGATCCACAGATGAAGAGATGGGTTGAATATATGGCTATACATGTTGGTCAATTGACCATCGTATTCTCTACTGCATTCTTTGCCTGGTTCAGATGACAGATGGTTGCCATAGATCAGTATGCATATGTAGGCGTAGATTTCCGCGGAGATCCAAACTTGATTCTACCAGATGGCACTCAATGGGGTGCAATAGGTAAGAATGTTTTGACCAATTTTTTTTTATTTTTTCTAAGGTTTCTACATGTTTTTTTATTTTGATGTTTCCCAAGACTAAAATAACGTTTTTATGTACAAAGATGTGGGTCGTGTTATACCAGCGGGTCAGTCAGAGCAGGGAGTAGATGAGCTAGAAGAGAGGGTTTTCAGGAAAGAAGTCCTTCGGGATTTAGATATGACCGAGACTCGTGTTGAGCTACAAAAACACGTGGAGGGATTGACTCTTGGGATTTCGGATTTCCGGATCGAAGAGTTACCTATGAGACTGCAGCACCATGCTATTGGCTTTCCTAACTGTTGGATGCAGTTATTTCATAGGATAGCTAGATCAGTAGCTTGTTATCACAAGCATCACTAGTTTACTTTGACATTTTGAATACATTTTGAGGTCAGATGACCAATGTGCCTTGGCCACAAATTTCTATAAAAACCTATAACTCTCTATCTATTTCATTTCAGTGTTTCCTCTGTTTATTGTGCAATCCTATTCAATTATGTGATGTGAATTGAAAATATGTCTTTACATGTGTTGCAAATGCCTATTTAAAACATAATTCGCTAAGGAATCAGTTAATGTGTTTGAATTTCTGGAAATGTGTTCATATTGAATGTAATCAAAATGTCTTTCCAAAATTCAAACTCTTACGAACATACGATGCAGTGTTGGATTTTGGACAGTATAAACGCTAGTAAGTTGCAGTACATAAAGTTGTGATTCTAACCTAATGATGATACGATTAATACCAAACAAAATGGCATCAGAGAGAAGTTCGATCAACATGTTATACTCAACAATATTGTTTGTAGATTGGCTGATACAAATCCCTTGAAAACTCATTAACTCGCCACCTGGAGCAAAAATGGCCCATGCTACAGAGGATAGATTTTGCGTACTATGACTAGCACCATTAATGAATGGTTCCAAAGATTCAGTCATCTGCGACAAAATGTAAAGTGGATTACTAACTTCAAGAAAACTCTAGAAAAACAAACTAAGAAGGTAAATGAAAATCAAAAGCATATATACAATATAATACAAAATTTTACTGCGCTCAACTAAGCATAGTAACGTCTAAGATATAGCCCATTTCAAGGTTGCTCCAATGGAATTCCATCATAATCTAATAACTCGTAGGCACCCTTATCCAGAACTCTTTTGACAATGTAGGGGTCATGCCATAGCGGCTCAAATTTTCCTGTACCTATCAAATCCACTTCTTGATCATAAAGTAAGACTATGTCACCCTCAAAGAAGATGTGAGGCTAGACATGTTGGTCGTATTGTGCCTTGATTCGTCTCTTATGCGCTTCATTGGCCAATGCAGATTCACGATGCGTTTCATCTAGATGGATGAGGTTAAAAAGATGCGCTTCTTCAGTAGAGGTGTCAGGTAACAATTCAACAACGAGTTTTAATGATGGTATTTCACATTGGATAGGAAAGATAGCTTCTAGACCGTACACCAATTGAAAGGGGGTAAATCCGGTTGCATTTCTCACTGAGGTTCGGTATGCCCACAAAGCCGAGTACAATATTAAATGCCAATTTCGTTTATGAATTCCTATCATTCGTTGAATAATTCGCTTAAGAATCGTGTTAATAGCTTAAACTTTTCCATTCGATTGTGGATAATAAGGAGTAGAACAATCATGTGACAGTCCTAATTTGGCAGTCAACTCATTCATCATGTGATTGCGAAAATGCTTACCATGATATGTAACTATAGCTTGTGGTACACCAAACTGTGAGATGACATGATTGAAAAAGAAAAATGTAGTTGTTTCAGCTGTGTTATTGAATGTAAGCATCGCTTCGGCCAACTTGGTAAAGTAGTCTACTGTGACAATAATATAACCATGCCCCCAGGACGAACGAGGGTTGCAGGCCATGAAGTCAATGCCCCATTTTTCAAATGGTACCATAAGGATTACAAGATGCATTGGCGTTGGCGGCTTGCATATTTTACGATCAAATATCTAGCACGCATGACAAATTCTAACCATGGGGATGGAGTCGCAAAATATGGTAGGCCAAAAGTAACCTGCACGAAGAATCTTATGCGTGGTAGCGTATCTAGAAAAGTTTCAACCACAAGCCCCAGCATGAAAATTATTCAGAACTTTCTTTGCCTCCTCATGAGTGAGGCACCTCCTTAAAATTGTATAGACACCATGACAATAAAGTGTATCGGCCATGATCAGATAATATTTGGCTTGGTATTGAATACGTCGCTATTGAGAGTGAGAAGTATCGAGCCAGAATGTCTATGTTTGGAGATAAATGATAAAATCCCCATACTAAGGATCAGATGATCCGATCAGAAATAAAGACTTATCAGGAATTGATGGTTCTGATGTATTATCAGTACTATCAGAGGGAAGGCCACAGAGAAGCTCAGCCAAACTAAAGACTTCTTTGACTTGGATTTGATGAATTCCAAATCAAAATCTTGCAAAATGACGATCCATTTTGAATATTTTCCCCCTAGCAATTGACATGATAGAATGTATGTCAAGGGGTTGCAATCTGAAATGACAATAGTCTTCCGGAGCAGGATATAATGGTGAAATCTTTAGACAACTTGAACGGCTGCCAAGGCAAAATTTTCGATATATGAATACTTCACTTCTGTATCATTGATATTACGACTCAAATAATATATCGGATGTTCTATCCCATCTTTTTCTTGGACCAATACCATAGAAATGGTCATATCTGTCACGGCGATATATAATAAATAATTACTCTAATAATTGGGGGGATATATTAATGATGTCCAGACCAGTGTATCCTTGACAACATCAAAAGAAGCTTGCGCAACCTTATCCCAATGGAAGGGGGAATCCCCTTTTTCAAGAGATGAGTAAATCCTTTAGCCATTTTGGTGTAGTTGGGTATGAACCTCCTTAGGAAGTTAGCCTTTACTTGAAGCTTCTGTAACTGAAGTAAATTTTATGGTGCGGGAAAATTAAGAGTGGCCTGGACAGTCAGTGGGTCGATTCAAATTCCTTCTTTTGAAACAACGAATCCAAGAAAATGACCTGAACCAACACAAAACACATATTTGTGTGGATTGAGGCGTATTTTTTAGTTTTAGCAGCGTAAAAAGATAGCTCTCAAATGCTTAAGGTGATCAGTTCAGTTTCGTGAATGCACAGGTAAATCGTCTAGATAAGGTAGAACAATGTGCTTGATGTCATTGAAATCATAATCCATTTCTCTTTGAAATGTTTCCCCAACATTATTTAAACCAAATGGGAATTTACAATAAGAGAATGTTCCCTAGGGATAGATGAATGTTGTATTATATTTTTCCTCTGGGTGGATATTTATTTGATTGTAACTGGAGAATCCATCCATGAACGAAAATATTTCACATCCGTCACAGTCATCAATAATTTGGTTGATAAAGGGAGTAGGATAGTTGTCTTTTGGACAAGCAAGATTGAAATCCTAATAATCAATGCACACTCTGATTTTCCCTTGTTTCTTCATGACAGGAACAATGTTGGAAACCCAATCAGTAAGTGGAACAGGGTAAATAAAACCAGCACGCAAAAGTTTTTCAACTTCTGCTTTAATGGCAGCAGCATTCTTCAGATGAATAGGACGAAGGTGTTGACGTACCAGTATGACATCAATGTACATTTTAATGGTGTGTTCAACGATACTAGTATCTATGCCTGGAATTTCCTCATAATAACAAGAAAATATACCTCAGAATTCACGAAAGTGAGAGAGATAAGTTTCGAGTTCTGATGGAGAATAAGACATGTCGACATGAATGTTGTCTACAACACCGGGTTTGGTTGAAATATCAATAGAAATGGCTTCTTCAATATTTGATAAATTTTGCTCAGATTCAATAGCATTAATGGGAAAAGAATTTGAAAATAAATTTTTGATAGACGAGTGATATAGTTCAATAAGATTATATTCTTCGTAATCCTGAAGATGGGAACGATGATGATGATATTTCCTTGGTTCTTCTTCTGGCATCATGGATTCTACAATGCTCGCGTTAGTCAAGAAAGTGGATGAAAAAATATCAGATGGAGTACCAAAATCTAATGAACGATCGATGACGATGAATTAGGATTTTCCACCCAAGCCATGTAGATTGATTGCTATGCTAGCTCAATTGGGTTGGGCGGTAGGAATTATTCCAACATAACAACTTCAGAATCATTGGTAATATTCCTCAAGTTAGATGAAGTGGAAGATATCATGCAGCAAGTCTCTATGCTTGCATTTTATCACTGATGTCGCAAGCGACGGTAATGCAAAGGTGCCCATTAGGGAAGAATTATTAAGATCCCTACACCAATGTTTTGAAGTGCTAGCTGGGGTGCATGAACTAATGGAACACTTCCAGTTACCTGTGAACTAGGGGCAAAGAAGGAGAGTTGATTGATGACTGTGATGATACATTTATGAGGAAAGGCGATCATTCTAAAATAAGTAGAGACGATCGCAGTGATAGCATAAACCCATGGCCTTTCAAGTAAAATGTTGTATTCAAGGGGTCTGTCAACGACCTTAACTTCAACAGTTACAGTTTTTCCCCCTAGTTCAACATGTAGGTAATTGATGATACTACAAGGCTTATATGTATGATCATCAAAAGCTTTCAATGTCGTAGGCAATTAAGATAGGCGCGACGAGCCAAGTGACTTCTAGTAGTTTAGAGACATAATTCAAGTAGATGCTCCCTCATTAATAATAGTATGATGAACGAGGTGATTGAGAACATTTAATTGGATGGAGAATGCTAATTCAATTGTGGCACATAGCCCGTATGATTAAAGGCTACAAGATTGGAATATGTCGGATCAATCCCACCAATTACCGACAACAAAGCCTATTTCTGGGAGGGATAATTTTGAAGTACCTCGAGTGTCGACATAGCTGAAGGTGACTAAGCCAAATCTTCAACTATATTATAATTTTGAGTTGCTCGGGCTCAAGGATTGAATGTTGTTTTATGGACGACTCCCTTCGGTGGCTTTATTGTTTATTCTGGAATGGCAGTTGGCAGAATAGATTCAGTGAACAGATTCATGGTCAAAGTAGTAGGTTGATCAGTAACCTAAATACCGTAATATTAATTTCGCATTCACACCAAAACATCAGTTTTTGGCTTTGTGACAGATAGCATAAGAAATTGGGAACTATAAGTCGGATCCGTAGCAAGCATGTTTGTGTCTGGATTCGGAAAAGGATATGTCAACACAAAAAATGCATTCAAGGTATTAAGAAATTTTGAGACTTCGGCGCGATGAGGATAGTTGCGAAAAAATTTCTCCTCATTACATATTATGCAAGGGTAACGAGGTTTCCGATTGTTTCCAGATTGTTGATCAGATGATCGTTCCTGTGGGGCTGAATTTTGATTTTTCTTCACTTTCTCCTTTTTCTTGCTTCCGGGTTGCTTGTCGCTTTTGACTTTTTCAGATGGCACGACATGAATTTTAGAAGAAGGTGCAGGATCAAATGCAGTAGAGTTGAGTGTACTTTCAAACCCGATCATACTGTCGTTGGCATGAGAGTCCTTGGATGGAGGAGGAATAGTAAAATTAGATTGTGATGTGTTTTATTTTTCTCACAGAGCATGCCAAACTGAGTATAAATCAAATCTAAGTACTAGGCATGAGAAATGACATGCTCTTCACGACACCACCTTTAGCCACATCCTCAATGATATATGGTAGCAAGGACTTAATGAACCACTCATTGAGGAGTTGATCAGGAATAAATGTTTTGACCATTCTACGAAGACGACGCCACTCATGAATATGATTAGAAATGTGAGTAGCATTTTTCTGTTTAAAAATGGTCAGAAGTTCCATTCCAGTTTCATATCGTATGGGTATCTGGAAGTGGGTCAAAAAGGTAGTGGTTAAGGTAGTTAAATTATCAAATGAAGCTCGTGGTCACTCAATGTACTACTTCACGGCCAGACTAGTGAGTGTACATTGGAAAAGACGTAGTCGAACGGAGTCATTATTTAAGGAGTTGGATGAGCACCAAAAATGATAAGTCATAACATGCATTGACGGGTCTTCTCCAGGGTTTCCATTGAACTTAGGAATTTTCGAGGGTAATTTATGTGGTATCACCGGCCACCAAGGAGAATAGATGATTGGATCATTGGTAAGTGGATTTAAATCAGGTAATTATAAAGTTGCGACAAAGGGCAACTGTCGATTTAAGTTAGGTTGAGCATAGCTAGGATATGATGGAATTGCTTGGGAAACAAGCCTTTGAGCACTAGCATAAGCCATTTTTTGTTGGTAACTCGGATAGGGGTTGTTTTTATGACTAAACACTTGAGGATTCTCTTGAAAAAAACCTGGGTAAGCGACTTTTTGTTGGAATGATGGTTGTGGAATTTCCGGTTGTGGTTGCCAAGGTGACTGCCCACCAAGATTATAACCCAAACTAGAATAGCTTGGACCCGGTTTTGAATAATTAATACCTGGTTGTGTCTATGACATCCCACAATAGGGTAATCCATCTTGTGAATGAAAAATTACGGATACAGGTGGCTGTTGTAAACCAGCCGAAGGAGTTGGAATCTGAGGGCCCAAAAATTAAGGATAATGGGTTGAAGGACCCGCCTGAGATGGTTGAGGTACATCAATCTGAGCCTGTAATAGGGGTAATGAAGTATTAACAAGTGGAATAGATGTCGGTGCAACAGGTTGATCCGGTTGATATGAATGCACAACCATTTCTGGTTGAATGGGCAGAATAGGCTGCCACTGACAAACAATCATTCCAACATTTGGGTGACCATCAAACAACAGAGTACTATAGAAATGGGTGACCATAGGTGACCCCCAGCATGAAGAGTATAATAAGATGGAATATATTGTTCTCCAAATGGTGGGAGTCCAGTTGAGATTGTACAGGATGGAATATACTGAGATGGACTAACTTGATGTTGCACTGAAGATGTATATAGAGGATCAAGTCATTCAGTACTCATTAGAGATGTACCAGATAGAATACTAGATGATGACATGGGTGAAGTCCATGGATTTGAGGATGCACCAGAGTAGATTATAGATAATTATTGGTAAGAAGGTGGGACGGAAGGACCACCATATAGATGTGACTCTGGTGATGTGGTAAACATCGACGGGGTAGAAATAGTCGATGTTGTCACAACTGTAATAGACAATGCAGCTGGAGATGTTGACTCAGCCATGGTCATACGACCCAATGTATACCCTATAGGATATACAGAAACTTGAATTGAAACAGGATCAAAATAAGTAGTGTATGTTAATCGAGGAATAGTCTCGTAAATATAAAGCCCTGATCCAAAATGGGTTGGAGTTGAAGAGCGTGTTTCTTATTGAGGTTCTTCCTCAATAGAAATCAAACTAGGCGGAGGGATTTCGCCGTCAGGCCTGAGATATATTTCAGGTGGTTGGATGCACGATATGGGAGACTCAATGGCTATGATCGACTGTGGAGTGACCAATACAGAAACAACTTCTGGTTGTTCGAATTTGGGATATATATGTTCTTGTAAAAGAATGATGGGATTTGGATCAACTTCCAATTGAAAAACGTCGGTTTCAGGAGGTATGGTCTCATTGATTGGATGGATCGTATCCATAGGTAGCTGTGAGGACTCTGTTTTGATGACAGTGGATGAACCAGGATGTGTAGAAATGACACGAGATGACTCTTCTATATGTGATGATGATGACGCACCAGAGGTACTGGTTTCAGTAGAACGATGTCGCCTTCGCCAACCAAAAATGGCTTCCGGTGGTAAAAGGTGGTTTAAGTGCTAATCTACGCGAATGATGGGGAAAGGGATGTTCTTATTCCATGATGATTGATTTATTTCATTACAAAAACAAATAAACAAAATAAAAGGGTAATTCTAGGCAAAAGGTTTACCAAGTAATTGTGAACTGCAGAATACCTCCTAGCGAACCAAGAAGTACGGGCAGGAAATTTCCCCAAATGTTGTGTTCGGTGTATCACAAGTTACAAGGTGACCGACTCGGTTACCTATGGATGGTAAGCAACCTAAAGTTTTCCTCACAAATATCCCCGAAGGTACGTGGAGGCCCAAGTCTATATTAGCACTGTCTAATGTGAAACCGCACAATGAGAGCACCCCCTTATGCTTTTCGTACTAGAACACCGCCCTATATACCCTATGGTACATGGACAAGCTCCGATATACTTGCGTACGTGGAGTGGTATTTCACACTCGAAATGTATGCAGACAAGTTAGCAACAACAACTATGTTTAACAACACCGGAACACGTCTCTAGCCTAGACCTTCTAAATGTTATCGTTAATGTTACAATGCTTTCTTAGGTTGATTGATGTAAATTTTATGTTGGTCTTGTTTAAAAGTTTGTCTTTGATGTTCACCATGTGATGTAATGGAAATTCCTAAAAATGCAAACTAAATGATAAGCAAACTTTTCAATTTATCCTTTTCAACGAAAACCCTAGCTACTAAGGGGAAAGAGCAATCATATTTTGAGCATACAACAAAGAGCACAATCTAAATACAGATTTCCTTAACTTGTTCCTATGCAACACACACAATTCTCTAGATGCACATGCATGTTTTTATTTTCAGCTCCCTTTAATGTGAATTAAAGAAAGGAAACTATATGCACAAATTAATCAAACAAATTGTTTTATTTTGAGAAACGAGGAATGAAACAACAATTTCTCTTAGGAAAATGAAGAATGGAACTACAATTTTCCTACAGGAAATGAGGAAGGAAACAACAATTTCCTTTTCGAAAACAGAATTGATCTAATGCAAAAATTGACTACTTTAAATTTGATTTTCCAAAGATAAATAAAAACAACTAGTGAAACATTGAACAAATTAATTTTTAAAATGAGGAATAATAGGAAAGTTTACTGGTCTTTAAGAGCAATTAGACATCTGATAATACAACAAACAAGTGGCTGAAATTGAAAGCAATGAAATTTTTTTATGGAATTTGGTTGGTTGAGGGGGCAATGCAGCCTCTAAGGGAAGACAGTGTGTTGCAGAGCACCCCTGAATGGAACACAGTGCACTGTACCCTGACCAACAGTGCATTGGGCGTAGCTAGGTTTGAAAAACAAGCAACTAAACACACTTCTAATGCAATTTGTTCATTCAAATAACTGATAAAGGAAAGTAGATGCTAATGATTATGGTAAATAGAGGTAGAAACACCAGGAATGATGGGATTATCCCTAGTGGAGTCACCAATTTGTTATACAGAATTTAATCTACGGATAAACTAAATTCCCTGTGTGTGGTGTTCCTTCACTCAGAACATCAGAAGAAAGACAACTACTATTTTCTCTAAGAGAAGTAGATATATAGAAAAGGAAAGAGCCTACTTGTGATCCTTTTTGCTCTCCTTCTCCTTCTTTCGTTGTTGTCATCGCTCTCAATCCAAATCAAGCCACTAGATCGATTCCTGCAATCAAAGACAAAGAACAAAAAACAACATACAATATACAAGTATCTACTTATCTTTATCAAATCAAACCGATTAGATCTGAGAATACATACATCATCAAGAATACATTTCACAAGATATAGACATATGTATTGAGAAAATGAACATATATCTTTATTAATAGAGTAGGAGGAGAAGATTACAACCAATAAATCGATTTGTCGTCAACTTGCTCCGACTTCATTCCAGCCTCATCACATCCAGCATCATCTGAGCAGCATATCAGTACTTCCAATCTCTTATCAAATGAGAATCCAACAGGATAACTTTGCACAAAATTATTTCTCCCTAACACTTAGATGAGTGCTCAATTTATAGGGAAACATATTGTAGTTTCTCCTTGAATGGATTTCTAATAATAGGTAAGACATGTTTCCAAGTTCAGAGGTGGTGGATGGACACTTGGATTCGAAGTATGACACCTATGGACTCTTCTAGAAGGCATTGGCCTTGTGGAGATTCCCGGAACAATGATGATTTCGCTCCCGGGTGACCAACGCACCCTTGAGTGTTGGGAGTGCATTGCATTGCACCCTTGCATGGAGGTATTGGCACTGCAACGCAGTTAGTCCCTTGCAGAGGAGCGTTGGTGAGTCAGTGGGTCATATAATATATAATTCAAACCTAGGAAATCTCACAATTGAAGTCATGAAATGAATGTCTTCACTTAGGGCATATAGCAACTGAAATAGAAGGGGATGATAGACCCTATTCATTGGTCTTGGGGGATGATGCCCAATTTGACCAGGTCTTGAGGGATTATGCCCAAACTGATCTATAACACTCCTAGTTGGTGCTCAACATCTGGAAGGACCAAGCTCTCTTGGCCTACTCCCCTTTCCTCCTTACCTTCCATTTTCATGTTTTTTGTCTCTTTCATTTCATGCCCTTCAATTGATGAGGGAATTAGCTAGTTATGGGATTCTTCTAGTATTTGGGGAGCATACTCTCCTCGGCTCCAAGAAAATATAATTCTTAGCCTCAGGTATATTGCTTCATTCTATTTTTTTTCTCTATAGTTTGTTGTTGCTCACAATTTGTTTCTTCTCTAGTTTGTGTTTTGTCTTCTTCTCAACACGGTTGACTTACTTTTCACCTTTTATTTCATCCATGTGCATAATCCCCAAGGAAAGATGCCCACTCTTCTTGGTTGATGTGATTACTCCTTTTCCTTTATACCTTGTTATCCATTCCCCACCTCTTGTTGGCATTGTGTTTTTTCTCGGTTTGTTAACATATCTCGCGAGGGATGTCACTAGAGAGGGGGAGATGGGGGTCATGATGCCCATAGTAGCACCTAAGCTTGAGCCCAAGAACATGCCTCCCCTGACATGTATAGAGATCATACATTTTGGTTATTCAAAATGAAATCAGTAAAATTGAGTAGGAGGTTTAAAAGGAAAGAGATGATGTCTCTAACTCAAAAGTTATAGAATAGGTGTAAAAATGGGTCCTTGATCTCGTCATTGCCAAAGCACATCAAAATCAACATATCCACACAATTGATATTGGTACGTTAAAAATTTTCTGGGGAAGGTCCTATTCGAGCATAATGAAAGCAAAGATGAGCTTCTGCTCCACATCAAGGAATTTTTCCTACTCTATCATATCAAATGAATGCATGTATCAGATGGAGGCAGTCATTATATGCAGAAAATATTCACCTCCACCATGCCATCATGACTACCCAGCACCAACCAACTAGTCACTTCATGTTTTTCGGGTATTTCGCAACTAGTAGCTATGTTTTTTTCTATGTCATATATGTATATGTGTCTTATAGTTTATATTATTATGGTTTTTATGGCATCCCTACCAAAATTTTGTAATGTGAACACTAATCATACTCAACATATCATGCTTATTTTTCAAAACTCATGTATAAGCCCTAATTATTGCCTCTAGTCTGGTTTCCACACTGCTAGAACAAGGATAATTGAGGCATCATTCAAAAGCATGAATTTGATATTTTAATTCTATTAATAATAAAATTTGAGCTTACAAAAAAGGGTTTTTATTTGAAGCCCAAATGGGTTGGATCCTATGGTGGAAAGCGAAGAATTTTTCATTGTTAGGAAAATTTCAATTCCCTTGAGGGCCTAACTTGAAGCCATGGTGGCATCTCAAGGTCGTGGTTGTACCTATAAGTGGATTAAATCCCACCCCCATGTCCTTCAATTTTCACCACCATGGAGGGTACCTAACATTGGGATACATGCCATTGCATTGATATGAGCACAAGTGAATTGATACAAGGTTCCAATATAACACCCAATTGGCAACCTACATGTATGAAGGGACTCTCGTGTATGGTCATGTATTAGGTGAGTTCATGGGAGGTTTAAAAAATTATGGAGGTTATGAGTGAGAGATTTGGGAAAGACATCTAGACTCATAGTTCACCTTCAAGCCTGCTTCAAGCATAATTATGGAGAAATATACAATGATTAAGGAGAATTATGATACAGGGTGGTGGGGAAAAACATGAATATAGGTTGGAGATTTAAACTAGTCTCCTGTTCATCAAGAGCCTAGCTATGACGAGTTGTTATTTAATCTTCTATAATTTTTTATTTTTTGAGTGTTTATCCTCTTTGTTTATTATTTCTTTTGGTAGTGTTTCCTTTTCTATATGTTTTGGATGCCTCTAAGTGTTGGATTTCTATTTCGATGTAAGGTTTCAGGAAACAATTCCCCTGCTCTGTAGTTTAGTTGTGGCTCTCAGCTTAAAGGTGGAAGTTCTTAGGCTTGTTTTCATCGGAACAAGGCTTGGACTATGATAGGCTCCAAGGTTTAGTTTAGTGGATCTCCTCTAGTTGCAAAGGAGGAAGAAGAGGAAGAGTCACCCCTTTTGTTCATCTCAAATCTCATCAAGCTTTTCTTCTCAACCTTAACCTCAAGCTTTCTTTCGTTATTCTATGTCTCGATTTCTGAAGGTAATTCCTAAAGAATATTGCAAAACTATTTCATAGTTGAGGAGGAAGTTCATTATAGACATATATTCACTCGTGATTATCAGGTAGATAGAGAAACAAGGAATTGGATTTCAAAGATTAGTAATTCTACTCAATCATGATAAACTTCATATATGCAAACCGTTAATATGTATTAGCACATTAAAAATCTCATGAGAATATTTCTCATAGATCGATCAAAAACATGTTAGATAAAAAAGTTTCTATTCTAGAAAAGAAGCTAGAAAACTTTATTTTCACCTCCTCTGAAGTAGACAGTAATCCTCCTCCACAATACAGGTGGAATCTTCCTCATGATGGCATGATTAGGTGAGTCAGGGTTTTATGTTGCATCTTTGTTCTAGTTATGGTTGTTAATTTTGGTAAATCACATCTATTAGTTTTTTTTTTTTTTAATTTAAATGATGGCGTGGATCAATACTTTTGAATTAAAATTATGTTACATTTAATTCATCAATCCAAGTTGGTAAAACTATGAAATGTAATGGACACTATGCAAGACTTGGTTTCTAATTTGTCTGTTAAAAATTACTTGCATGCTACCTGCTATTGAATTTTGAAAGAAAAAATTTAACTATGTAAAGTAATTGCAATGAAAAGGAATCAACATAAAACTAGTTCTAAATTTGTGTCATGAAACATTCATGGAATCACTTGGCCATTCATTTCATAATGATTCTAAATAAAATTATACAATTGAAGTAGACAATCCTTTATTCAATTGGAAATTTCATATGAATAGTATTTATTATGCTAGCACATAAACAAAAATTAAAAAACATTGAAATTAGATGCACTCAAATAATGAAAAGAATTGAAACTACACATTCAGTTGTAAAAATAAATAAAAAAAGAAAAGCAACGCTTTCCCTTTCACAATGTGCCCTCCCAGCTCAGTCATCTGTTGTTGAAGAAGTTCTTATAAGTTTTTAACTGTTAAAATTCTCTAAACTATGAAATCATTCATGCAATATAAAGACAAGTAAAACTAAAATAGCAACAAAACTTTTGTATTATGATATCAGGGAAAATAATGTGTGTGTATCATTGTTCCAATCCATAGATATTTATACAACTCCGGTAAATCATTTGGTGTGAAACACTAGAATAACTTTGTCAAAATATCGAAGTTTAGATTATTTGATGACAAAAGGAGTAAGCGATGTGATCCACATATGAGATACAATCATCATTCAAAAATAACATTACTATAATTTTAGAGTTTATGAAAAAAAAGGAATGAATAAAATGGAAATGAGGAAAAAGGAAATGAAAGTTTTGAATGAATTTGTTTACTTGCTAAGATATGTATGGTAAAAGTTGTATTTTTTTCATATAATTTTTAAAATTAGTTTGTTTCGTGTATGTGTGTGTGAGAGAGAGACACACTAAAAGAATTGACAATTGGGTTGATTTCATTTTCTTGTGATATGGGATCAAATTTGACCGCTACCACTATAACCTTACATACACCTCTTTCAGAGACAAGTAAGTTGGGAAGATTTGAACTTCAAAACTCTTGGCACATAACACTTCATTATCATGACACACTACCCCAAGGGCAGGCTTATATAATTTTTTGTTTTTTCTTTGTTATCCCATAAGGAGAGTTTGTTTGGTATATTAAAAATTATAATTTTTATAAATTTAATAATTAAAAATTTTTAAATTTTATATAGAAATAATGTGTTTGAATTAAGAAAAATTAGTAAATATCCATAAACTAAATTGTTAAATTAGTATAGGAAGGGAATTCATAAAGAATCTCATACATTATTTTAATATTTAAATTAATTATAACTAAATTAAATGATTACTTCTATTCTTATTTAAATTGATATATAAAAAAAAAGCTTAATAGATGATCAAAGTAATGTGAAGTTGCTCAAACTAAGAGATCCAAGGTCCAATCCTTTGGTAATGACCTAGTCTACAGAGAGGAGAACAAACCTCGAAGGTATAGTGGTAGTTGTTGTCAGCATCGATGATGTGTTGTAGAGGCATTGCTGGTGCAACCGTTGTGTTGCAGTGTTTGATGGTTGGCATTGATGTTGACCTAAGCATGTGTTGCAGTTGGCTTGAGTGTGTAGATGATTGTGTTGCAAGTAGATGTACTCTTTGATGGATGGGCTCATAGATGTCTTTGGCAGATGTACTCTCATGTTGTTTGGTTTGGATGCTAGTATTACCATGGTACTAGGATTCTATAAACTACAGAATCCAAACTTACAATTCTAAGAAATATTTGGCTCATTGGTGATAGTTTAAAATAGATTCTTCAATGCATAAATGTATTCAACACCAACCATCAAGTGCTCAAACTCAAGAATTTACACAATTAACTTAATATTTTAAAAAATATATACCAAATTTTACAATTGAAAAAAAATCATTTATTAATAAAAATAAAATTAATTAATTAATTAATTAAGAGCTCGCTTAAAAAAAAAACTTTAAATTTTATACCAACTATATGATTGTTTTTATAATTTTTTTATGACAAATTCACATCTCCACGAGATTGATATATCCAAAATATTAATGTATCACACAAATTTCACCAAGTACCCATTTATGGGCTCCGCTTAACATACAAGTGATCATCTGTGTTAGATAAAAACGATGCAGGGGGCAGCCTGAAAATACTATCTATTCCTGGGAATACCTTTGAAAGAGCCCTTTCATGATTTCATAAGTCATAAATACAGTACCAACACTTGGAACAACTTTGAGGTACTATGGAAGAATTCCCCTTTATTAGGGCCCGAATGCACTGTCATTCATTAGTTGCGGGTTTGTTCCTTGCCATTGATCTCATCCCCTTCTGCATGTGGTTGCGGCACGCCTCGGGTGAGACGCACTGCTCTCCAGAGCAGGGTGAAAATGTCGGCGTGTTCCTAGACTACACTGGACCCCTTTGTTGGCCACAACTCTTGAACTTGGGTCTTGTCCGCGAGACCTGACCTCTCGCCAACAAATGGTTCCGTTGTCGGGACCTGCATGTTCCGAGGGGATCTAGATCATGGTATCGAGGATTTTTGAAGGAGCGATATGGCGATGGTGGGATGATCATCTGGACCAGTTCATTGCTCAGAAAGCAGAGCTGACCAAGAAAAAGGAGGCGGCGATCAAGGAGCTTGTTCTTTTCTCTGACTCAGCCAGTGATACGTACGAAATTTTCTGGGGAAGGTTCCCTACGGACCTCTACAATTGGTTGCGGAGGTTACGAGCGACGCTGCCCCAAGAAGGCTTGCGGAAGATAAACCGCAGGTGGGCGCACGAAGATCTGGTGGCACTGCACCAGGTGGACACTGAACTAACCCGCGCAGTGGATTTCTGGGTAAGGACCACGTTGGAAGGATACATTGTGGAGTTTGCTGCTGAGTGCTATCAATCCTTCTCGAAAGCCGAGGCTTTTTTCCACTCAGGGCTAAGAGGGAAGCTGCTAAAGGAGATTCCGCTGTGGATTAAAGCTCTGATGGTGGATGAAGGGTTGATTGAATTCCACAAAACGAGTATGGAAGCGTAAACCTCCTGTGCTGGGGGAAGGGTTGAGGGAACCGATGCTGTGTAGAATGTGAAAGTGGGGGTGGGGAATGGATGTTGAGGCCGCATGCAAGTTGCGGGAGCGACATGCACATCGACAGGCACAGATCGCCGATAGGTGGCGAAGAAGGGTAATGAGAGATTTGAAGAGAAGAGAGATCGAGAGGAAAAATCAGAAGGAGGCGCCTCAGAGGACAGGAATTATGGGTTTGGATACCCGGGAAGAAAACGGGACAGCAGTGGAAGTGTAGTGGGTGCATGGGAGCCCAACGACGCGAGAAAGAGAGATTGTGACTAGTGAAGATAATGGAAAGATGCAGCCCGAAGAGAGTTCCGATGATGAATGGCACGACGTGGTGCAGCGGATGTTTCAAGATCAGACGGCACCCACCCCTCCAGGCAGCCCTACTTCTCACCTTCTGCATGGCCAGGATCCCGACCTTCCCCTGGTACTGTATCAACCTTTAAGTAATATTTTTATTCAGTTACAAGCATTGAGTCAGTCATACAATAGTTCATCAGTGTCAGTAACGTCCGGTAACAGCATCGTTACTAGTAGTGGTATTTTTCCTAGTGGGACCGTTACGCAACCAGGACTTGGAGGCTTTATCCTGGTCAATTCTCTACAAGTACACATGGCTGGATCTTTCACCCAGTATCCAGAGTTCTCTGGCCGGGGCAATGATGATGTAGAGCAACATTGGTACCTGTGCGAAGCCATCTAGAGGGCTTGCCAGATGCCAGATGCAGGGAAGTTAATAGAATTCCAAACCACGCTCAGAGAGAGGGCTCTGCAATGGTTTATCAAGTGGTCCGAGGCTCATCCTAACCCCGTAATTGCAGACGTGAAGCGGGATTTTGTCCGCGAATTCAAGCTTCCCCAGACAGACCAGCAGGGCTTGTCAGAGCTGTGGGAAATTAAGCAGAAGGAAGGTGAGACCGCATGGGAGTTGATGCGGCGATTCAAGGACACGATCGGGAAACTTAGCTACCCGATCGATCCAAACCACCAGAGGGACTGGTTCATCAAGGCTCTGCTCCCCTTGACACGAACCCCCCTCACTCAGCAGAAAATTGATAACCTGCAGGACGCTTTGGAGCAGGCCATGAAGATTGAAGCCATGGCGGGCTACCCCCAGGAATATCGGGGGGCGGCCTCACAAGATCCTTCTTTGATAGGGTTGCAACACCAGATTTCCAGCTTGACTGAAAAGCTCAAGGAGCTTAAGCCAGTGAGACCAGCGCGACCGAATGTTTGGTGTACTCATTGCCTGGTCGAGGGCCACGTAGCAATCGAGTGTCCTCGGTTGCACGGCGCAGGAGCAGGACCCTCGGTCGTAGCAATCCAGGGGGGTCCACCACCAGGGGGTGGCGCGGCGATGAACCTGCAGGGAGTCTACCAGGCGCAACAGACTTACGCGGGGTTCCCACCGCAACCGGGTTCCTCCACCACGGAGTACTGCGAGATTTGCCAGACGCTGGGGCATCCTCCTCGGATGTGCCCGATATTACAGAAGTACTCCACGGTCCCGAATAGTGTATACTGCGAATTTTGTGTGTCCACGACTCACAACACTGAGCAGTGCAGGGCGCTTGACGCACTTGCGGATCGACTGGATCGTCCCTCGTACAGGGTGAACGAGGCTCCAAGGGGAAGAGGTGGCGGAGGCATGCGGGGAGGCCGCACAGGCGGACGCGGTCCGGTAAAATGTTATAACTATGACCAGGAGGGTCATGTGGCTCGAGAATGTCCCCTTCCGCGACGACCCTGGTGTTCCCAGTGCCGGGTCAACGCCCACGCTACAGAAGATTGTTCGGAGCTCATCAAGAAGTGGGAAGAACGAGCGAGGCAGAGGGGAGCGAATCTGATAAACTCAGAGCCGCGAGGGGCCACAAACCCCGACATGCAAAACGTCGCGATAGTGACGAGGGGCGGAAAGAAGACTGGAGAGGATGCCCACGGGAAGGAGCCAGCACGAGTGGTTCGGCCGGCATCCCTGAAGAAGTTGATCAGGCCCGAAGTCCAGAGGAAGTATTTCCAGGAGGCAGTTGAGGCGTTCGCCCAGTTTCGGAACGAGGGAGGTTTGGAGGAGCCCATGCTGCCGGAATCTGGTGCGCAGAACGTCGCAGGTACTGTGGTCGAGGATTGGCTCCGGCTATTCCTCAGGATTGTTGATGACGCTGCGCTGCGGCAGCAGCTCAAGCATGCTTTGGACGGAGCATTGCAGGGGCGCACAGAACTTAGAGATCCGGCGGACGCTGGCCCTCAATACGTACAGCGTGTCAAGCGGAACAAGCAACGAACAGGCAAAGAATTCCGGCTTAACACGCAGGTCGCAGGGTTCCAAATCAGCGACACCATGTTGGACTTGGGGTCTGACGTCAACATTATACCACGAAAGACATGGGAGGCTCTTGGAAGGCCACGGCTAGTCTACTCACCAATCCAACTCAAGATGGCGAACTAGTACTGCATTTTTCCAATCGGCCGGCTCGAGGGTGTCGAGGTCAACATTGCGGGGGTGAAGACATACACCGATTTTGAGGTTATTGATATCATAAGCGACAAGGATCCCTATCCTACCTTACTCGGCATTCATTGGGCTTTTGAGAATTACGCCATCATCGACCTTAAGAAGGAGCTGATGATCTTTGAGGATGGGGAGGTACGGGTCACCCAGCCTCTCGACCCGTATCAGGGCCCGTGATATACAGAAACGGTGGACACTCGGGAGGATGCTCAGATGATGGACCACCTTTATCAGATGACCACAGGAAAGCGGGACGATTATATTAACCCGACCGCGACTGGCTCTATCAGTTGGCGGAGTGTGCAGAGCTCGGAGCTCGGATCCAAACTCGCTTGGGAAGACTGGCAGCAAGGGGGGTATGAGACCACCACGCGGAGATGTGCCTCCATTGCCCAAGTCCGATGGGTAGGGACTGAGATCCACGGATATCCCACCTTGTCAAACATGCAGGCAGTCAATACTTTTATTACCAAGGTGGAAGACATGGTCCCAGCTGAAATCCGGATGCCACTTTTGGATGTGGCCTTGCAGTCAATGTCGGCACGGTGGTGGAAAAATCACCGCAACACTCTGTTGCGATGGGAGTGCGTGGCGGATGCTCTGCGGGCATGCTTTAAATAGGACGAAGGACCCTGCAGTACGCTTAAGTATCATGGAACTTCCGACCCGTGACACCATTTGCGGACCTGTGAGGAACAGTGGCGTAGCACCCGCTACCCTGAGAAGCTCTGGGTCCACAGGTTTATCCACTCCCTGGGTACAATTCCCCAGACCTGGTACCTGGAGGAAGAACGGAAACGGGGAACTTTCTCTTGGCAAGCAGTCGCGGACAAGCTCGTACGGTGCTTCTTGTTCGAGGGGGAGACGGCGTAGGAGTCTCAGGCCCTACAGGCAGTCAAGGAGGTCTTGTTTTTTCGCCATCCCGAGCCTGATGGGGGCTTGGTGGTGTCACCACCTGAGGTCAGGCGCGAGTTGGTTTGCCACTGGATTGACGGCGATCCGGATGACGATAGTCTGGAGGACCTCAGGCATCTCTATTTTGACGAAAGGGAAGGCGAGCGGAGCATCAGTGAAGAGCCCGACGACTGAAGGAGTCCATTTACAGCCCCTAAAGACAAAGAAGCTGAACATTGGAACAGACGAGAGACCCAAGCTCGCAACGGTGGGAGATTACTGGGACGAGGAGACAACAAAAGAGATTTTCAGCCTCCTCCGAGAATACGAAGATTTGTTCCCGTCTTCGGTTGTGGACCTGAAGGGGATCAAGGGGGATCTGGGCGAAATGCGCATCGTGTTGAAGCCGAGGGTCAGGCCGGTGAAGCACCGACCCTACCGACTGAACCCACGTATCAAAGAGAAGGTCAAGATGGAGATTGACAAGATGTTGGCTGCAGGTCTCATCTTTCCAGTAGAATAAGCCGAGTGGGTGAGTCCCATTGTCATCCAGAACAAGAAGGACAAAGCGGAGATCCGTGTATGTGTAGATTATTGGAGCCTGAACAATGCCTGCATCCACGACCTGTTTCCCACTCCCTTCAGCGATGAAGTCCTAGATCACGTTGCGGGAAACGAAGCTTATTCATTCACTGATGGGTTTTCGGGTTACCATCAGGTGCGCATTGCCGAGGAAGACAAAGTAAAGACGACATTCACCACTGAGTGGGGATCATTCGCATACCACGTTATGCCATTTGGCCTGAAGAATGCACCGGCTGTGTTTTCCCGGATTGTCATTGCTGCTTTCCGGGAGTACATTCACAAGTTCTTGGAGGTCTACATGGACGACTGGACCATCTACAGCCTGTTGAAGAATCACGCCTCCCTGTTGCATGTTATGTTTGACCGGTGTCGTCAGCTGCAGATTTCCTTGAACTTGAAGAAATGTATTTTTGCAGTTCCATTCGGCACACTCTTGGGCAACGTGGTGTGTAAGAAAGGGGTCTGCGTTGATCCCGCCAAGGTCGCGGTCATCGTCCATATGGAGGCCCCCGAGATGGTGAAGCAGTTGCGGGCACTGCTTGGGCACACAGGGTATTACAGGCGGTTTATTCGCAACTACACAAAGATTACGGCCCCTCTGGAGAAACTGTTGCGGAAGTCAGAGGTGTTTCAGTGGACGGCGGAGTGCAGGAAGGCACTTGACACCTTGAAGGAGAAGTTGGCAACGGCGCCCATACTTGTTCACCCCGACTGGGATAAGCAGTTCCATGTGCATATTGATGCGTCCGGTATTGCACTTGGAGCTATATTGGCGCAACCCGGGGAGACGACAGTTGACCACCCGGTGTACTTCGCCAGCCGTCGGTTATCAAATGCAGAGAAGAACTACACCATGACTGAGCTGGAGGCGTTGGCGATGGTGTACTCCCTCCAGAAGTTCCGCCACTATCTTCTGGGTGGCAAATTCACATTCTTCACAGACCACTCTGCATTGAAGTATCTGGTGAATAAGCCTGTGTTGGAAGGAAGAATCTGTCGTTGGCTATTACTTTTCCAGGAATTCACGTTTGAAATTATTTTGAAGCCTGGCAGGTTGAATGTTGGTCCCGATCATTTATCCAGGTTGGAGACGGGAGAGAATGAAGGCTCGTTGGACGATTAGCTGCCGGATGCCGACCTCTTCCGAGTCGAAGCAGTACCAGATTATCTGGCTGACATTGCCACTTATCTGACCATGGGAGAGTGCCCTCAGGATTACACCCCGCTTCAGAAACGCCACCTGGTTGTCCGGGCGGCCGACTAACAATTGATCGCGGGGCAGCTGTACAAGTTGGGCCTTGATGAGGTGTTGCGCAGGTGTGTTCTTGACCATGAGCGGGAAGCAGTGATGTGGGAATGTCACAGTGGTGTTGCGGGAGGGCATGTGGGTGCGAAACCCACCGCAAGGAAGGTGCTCCAAGCTGGCCTATGGTGGCCGACGGTACATGCTGATTGTAAGGCCTATGTGAAGCGTTGCGATGTTTTCCAGCGGACGGGAAGGCCTTCGCACCAGGACGAGCTTCCGCTACACCCAGTGCATGTGTTGCGGCTGTTTGAAAAGTGGGCTGTTGATTTCGTAGGTCCCATTACCCTGGTCGCCAGACACTCCAAGGCCCAGTACATCATTACCGCCACGGATTACCTCACCTGATGGGCTGAGGCAGCAGTGGTACGTGACTGCTTGGCAGAGACCGCTACCCAGTTCATCTTTGAACACATCATCAGCCGCTTTGGCTGCCCACGGAGCTTGACCAGTGATCAGGGTACGCATTTCATTAATGCCACAGTCAGGTCACTACTGGACACATTTATGATTCAGCATCATAAAAGCAGCCCATACCACCCACATGCCAATGGTACTGTGGAAGCATTCAACAAGATTCTCGAAAAGGGCTTGGCTAAAATTTGCAATGCTCAGCGCGACGATTGGGACGAGCGCCTCCCAGTGGAATTATGGGCCTACTGGACCACAGTGAAACGTTTGACCAACCAGACACCATTCCAGTTGGTGTATGGCCGGGAAGCTATGATTCCCGCCGAGTTCACTGTACCCAGTCTTTTGATCGCAACGTCCCTTCAATTCTCGGACGAGGAGTCACTTCAGGAATGCCTCCAGGAGCTACAGGAGCTGGATGAGGCCCGATTCCTAGCAGAATTCCACTAGAAGGTTCAGAAGGCTAGGCAGAAAGCGTGGCACGACCGCCACATCAAAACCAAAGCCTTCCAAGTTGGCGGAAAAGTTCTCTTATGTGACAGCTGGTTCCAGAAGTTTCCAGGCAAGCTCCAGATGCACTGGTTGGGACCCTACTTTGTCATCGAGATCCGCGACTCAGGAGCCGTTCGGTTGGCACAGCTGGACGGTACAGTTCTTCCTAGGTGGGTGAATGGCGCACGCCTGAAACCCTACCAGGAGTAGGTACCTTTCACTTTTCATCAATAACTCTCGCAACCGAGAGAACCCGTAGAGTAGCTTAGTCGAATAACTCTCCCGTAACCGGGATGAGCGTAGGGAGTCTTTTCCGTTCATAGGTAGTCTGTCAAATAACTGGTCAGTTGCGGGTACCTCACCGCAACCGACTGTGGTCGGGGCGGACCAGTCCAGTGTGTCACAGCGCCAGTCCAGCGTGTCGTTCGCGTGAGATCCATCCCCGTGCCAGTGTCAGTCCAGGTCATTTCCGTCAGTCCTTTTGTCAGTCCGTAGGATCGCTCCGATTTGCTTCATAAATTACCATAAGTGGACAGTAATCGTACCGTAATCATTTTCCATCACCCGCAGTTCCCTCAGCCGTCGCGTCCGCCCATCTTCCCATGACGCCATCAGCAACTGTCAGATTACACATAGGCATGCGATTGATCGCACGATTATCGCAGGCAAGAAAGATAGCAAGAATTAATTGTCGTTATGGAGTCTCATCAACTCCGCTCGTGCCAGTAGATGACATAACTTGCATGAAGGCTATCAGCACGAGAATGACGGACCAGTTCAATTTGGAAGTTGCAGCGACTCCAGAGCAGTTGCAGCCTCAAAGCGCACCGCACCCAGAAGGAAACTCCAAAAGAATCCTCCAAGTTTACCAGCGCCACACCAAGATGCTGAGGGCTCTCCTATCCGTCCCCGAACCAGTGTTGGACAGCCAAATTCACCGCGTAGAGTCGCTAGTTGGCAAGTATGACAATGCAGCGTGTATGGACGCCAACCTGTCCGACCCAGCTGAATTCCCCCACCTCCATTGGCAGACCTACATGGAGCATCATTACACGCCAGGCATCAACTCCAACAGCCGGATGCGACCAGAATTCAGGGGCCTACAACAGTCGTCCTTGATGCATTTGAGGACTCTTCCGGTTTTTGGAACTACGGGACCGGCCCTGCAATGCACCCGGTTCCTCCTCAGTCGGATACAGAACGGGTCCCTGTGGCTCAATGAGGAAATTCCAATCCATGCCGAAGACATTCACTGGCTTACAGGGCTATCTCAAAATGGTGCAGATGTCTCCGCTGCCGGCCAGACATCCTCCAAGCGCACCTGGAAGTAGGGTGACTTAGACCTGTACACCAAGTATGGCACTCGCCGGGGGGGCAAAGGTGCCAAAATTGATTTGATCAATAAGCCAGAAATTCTGTTCGCTTGCTACCTTATCGCTAGCAAGACGATGCGGCACTACACGAAGGGAGAGTGCACCCTGGATACAATCTCCATTGCGGAGCACTGCATCCAGGGCGTCAGGTTGAATTGGTGCTCTTTTGTGCTGAAAGAACTCTTCGCGGCCTACGAAGAGAACTACAAGCGAACCACCAGTTTCATTTACGGTTACTTGATTTTAGCTTTCTCCATGTGGAAATGGCACCTTCCTCCCGTCCGGATGCCGGCGGAGACTACTGCGAGCCAGCCTCTCGCGATGAAATACACCCCCTGGTAGGTGTCCTCGGACCCCAGCACCAAACAGGTGAACGCGGAAGCGTTTCGGGCATGGTATGGGATGATGACAAACGTGGTGACTAACCAGCAACGGGTGCCCAGACACCTGTTGGATGATTCTAGTGAGAAGGTGTGGTTTGGGGTCAGCCACAGGCACACTTACCTCTGGCCAACTTGTGTGTCGGACACCACCTTCCACATGGCACCCCTCAGATTCCAGTTGAATGATGACACCTTTCACCGTGAGGTCTCTACGTGGCCAGGGGTCATCAAGCACATCCGCGACGGGATCACCCGATATAACTTTGAGTGGATGCTGCCGGCACAACGACTTGCCGCGACCGGCGCAGCGGGGTCCTCACAGGTTGCGGCGGAACCTCCACAGGATGCAGCTGAGACCGCACAGGACCTACCCGAATCACTGGTCCCCATCGTACAACACCTCAATGCCCAGGTACGACGACTTAACGTGGTAACCCAAGTTGCTTCAAGTGGTGCTCCTTTATTTCCCTCTTTTGCTGAATTTCAGATCGATCGATCTCGTGCTCCCTCCAATACCGCCCCTTTCATTTCTCCCATCCCCACCAACCTGTTTACCTCTGCCACCCCTATCATCACACCGATGGGCGAAACGGGCCCAGAACCCGATTCATCAGACCCCCCTCCATCCAAGACGGCCCGCTTTGCTGTCACCGATCCAGTGGTGGATCTTACCGACGATGATCCACCATCCACTCCACTCCCAGGAGCGTTGATTCCAGAGGAACCTCTGATCGATCCATCAGAGTTCCTCAACATTCGCCTCCCTCATACCTCTTTCACCCCGTCCACTGCCCCCTCCACCGGCCATCCACCTGCCACCTCCTCCAATCCATCCAACTCATCGGCCACTATATCATATCCTCTCATCCGGGAACTTTTCGGAGGTGACCACGGGGTGGAAGTCACCTCCAGTACTACAGCCGTTGTACCGCCGGTTGACCCCGTGGCCACACCCCAGGATCCTGCCTCTACTATATCTACCCGGCTGGCAAATGTTGGGGTTGATTCGGCTGACCCTCCCCCAGACCAGACCACGCATCAAGACCGGCCGGAATCCGATATGGCCACCTCGATGCAGCAGCAGACACCGGTCCATCCTCCTGAGACCTCAAACCAATCAGTGGCCAGTGGCCAACCTTCGCAGGAACGGATGCCGGAGCAGGGTGCTCCCAGCACGACCAATGCAGAACCATGGAGTACAGCACAGTTGTACCTACTCATTCAGCGGGCGGCCCTAAAGGCCGAACAGATTCACACAGAGCTGGAGCAGCGGTGTACCGAGCAGCATAACCAGATCATGTTGCTTACTAAACAGCGCAATCAGCTGACTAGGGAGAAGACCTACCTACAGGAGCAGGTCGCCATTGCTGCTCAGGCGTTCTCTGACTTATGGCCCGCTGCAAGGGC
Organism: Pinus albicaulis; assembly: GCA_034641835.2. Lineage (NCBI taxonomy): Eukaryota > Viridiplantae > Streptophyta > Pinopsida > Pinales > Pinaceae > Pinus > Pinus albicaulis. The sequence continues at coordinate 1,162,356,812 of CM076577.1, forward strand.
TCATTATGCCCCACTTCCTGCCAATATAGCGGAGAACAGTGTAGCAATCCAGGCTCACCACCTCAGGACTGTTTTCACTGATCTATGTAGGGAGAACCAGGAACTCCAAGCGGCGTTAGCCGCACGGCCTACCCCTCCAGACCCACAGATTGTCCACTTAGAACAGGTGACTGCCAAGCAGACTCAGGTAGTTAGTATGCAGGCGACTCTCCATTCCACTGCGGCCGCGGCTTCCGCCCTTCTGCGAAGTCTGCAGGAGTGCTCACTCGCTCTAACTATCAAGACGCAACCTATCTCTGCCCAGCTGCAACAAATTTCCCGTGACATTCAGGAGACCGTGGACCCAGCACGGTTAGATCAGCTCTATGCACAGGCGGACGAGCTTGAAATTCAAATTCAACAGATTGAGGCCGACTCGGCAGCAGCCAAACAGGTCATTCGAGAGATTCGTCCGCCCATTCACGCCAATGCTAAATCCATACAACAACTGGATGCCAAGGCCGAAGCCCAGCTTGCCACGCTATTCGGGGCTGCCTTGACGACTATAGACGAGGCCGCCGCCACCCGGATCTCTGAAGAAGCTGACTTGCTTATGCAGGAATCGAAGCAAGCGGTGGCGGACTTCACCGGGCTTAGAGATACAACGCTCCACATGGTCCCGGAGTTGGGGCCCTTGTTTGAACAACCGCATGGCGGAGCACAGCAGGAAAGGGCGCAGGGCGAGGGCACAGCAGAACAGAGCACGGGAGCCAGCGGGGCAATGGAGGTGGAGACTGTTATTTTTGATTGACTTGGGGATGAGTCAAGGAATTGTGGTCGGGGCCTGTTGGGGCCCTTGTTTTTGTGTAGTTTTGAAATCTTGGCTAAGACATTTTGAATTTTGACCCTTTTTGAGTTGCAGTATGAATACACATGGCAACCGCGACCGCGCCGCAACTACCAGGAGTCGCAGAGCTATCAAGGTGGCGCGGAAGCATGCGATAGCTGGAGATAGAACAGGGACAAGTGCAGATGAGGGAAACACACAGCAGAAGACAGAAAGTAGAACACACAGATAACAGGAGAGAAGCCGGGAGAAGCTGAAGTAAAGCCACGGAGGAACTGATAGTCGCAAGAGCGGGTGGATAAATAACAGGCACCCGGCTGAAACAAAGAGAATGCTGAAGAGGTTGTGAGGCTCGAGACAGGGAAAGACGCACAGAGCGATTGTGGAAGAATCATGCATGTCCTTCCTATGGTTCTTTATCTTCTCTATTCTACCTTTCTGTTCTGAAATCCATCTGTATCAGATTTGCAAGCTATCAGTGAGAATGCCATGTAATCATGTGTTCTGCCAAGAGATTAATATAATGGAAGGTTGCTGTCTCAATAAGAGGTCTATGTGCTTGTAATGTGTTTATGCTGGTTTAAAATTTTATTTGCAAACGTCTGAATGCTTATTAAGTGATCTTGCGTATATAACTCTGTATATGTAATGGATGCACTGTCCTTCATTAGTTGCGGGTTTGTTCCTTGCCATTGATCTCATCCCCTTCTTCATGTGGTTGCGGCACGCCTCGGGTGAGACGCACTTCTCTCCAGAGCAGGGTGAAAATGCCGGCGTGTTCCTAGACTACACCGGACCCCTTTGTTGGCCACAACTCTTGAACCTGGGTCTTGTCCGCGAGACCTGACTTCTCGCCAACATATTCCATAGGATCTCTTGACCTCTTACACCATAGCACAATCTCTCTCGGAATTCTCCCTCTGCACAGGCACCTTTGGCCTTACACACACAACATCACTCCTCTCTAAGGGTCTCTTTCTTATGCTTAGTCACTGTCAACCTCTTCCCACTAGAACGGGCTCACTTGGCCTCACACTATACTGCACACACACACAAAGCTCTCCTAACAACTCACTAACCACAATGTTTCTTCCCCCATCTTGCTTTGCTCCAATCCTAGGTTTTGTTCCTCTGCTGCACTCTACTCGATGTTGCCTTTGCTGCCTGTTTCCAACCCCCCCCCCCAAGTGTACCTATGCATGGCTCTCCATTCTACTGTTGCATCTGACTTTGATTCTGTCATTGCATTAAAAAGGAGGATGGGATCCTGAGGGATCTCTCATACCGAGAATTAAATCTGAGTCAAACATCATTCTCAAGGAGCTCTTCCATTAAATTATGCTTGTACGCACAAAATGGCTTCTCAATTCTTCATTTAGTTCAATGAATCATGCATAGGAATATTAGAGATGGATTTATTTCAACTCAAGACAAACCTTAACACTATTTTCTACACATCTTGGTCCTCGTCACCTTGACCCAACGATCTCTGACAGTCACTACTTATTCCAGCGACTAACTCCTCTACACTGAATTATTCTTCAAATGTCGACTTAACCACCCTTCATTACCTTTGTACTACACTATCAGATCCCTTTATCTATCATAACTTTTATTAAAAAAAAAAATACGAAACTATGAGGTTGCGAGATTTGGAGCCCCTTCGTGCTTAGCCCCTTCTTGTTTTTCCCATATGATTGGGTGTTGTGACTGACAACTTAGCATTTAGGTGCTAAGGCCTTCAAGCTCCTACCAGGGGACTATTTTCCTTTGCATTTTCTCTGAGCCCTTGGTTCCTTTAAGCTTCCTTGACCAAGCTCCAACACATCGTAGCTCCTGCATATCGTAACTTTTCTCAAAATTCGTTTTATAGTGAAGTTATGGAATCCTCGGCCTCAGATGTTCCACAACACTTAGGTGTAAGACCTCGCTTTACACCCTTGGTTCTATTTGTTTCCCCATGAACAAACATCAATCACAATCGGAGCTCCACATATCAGATCAGAACTTTTCTCATAAAGCATTTACATTGGAGCTGCGAGATTTACAACCACCAATATTTTGACCTCTGAAATGTACTTCACTTGTGGCGCCTTTAAAAAACTCAGGTTCTAATGCCTTCTCTATGCCTTTGGTCCTTTGGATCCACACGACCAAGTGCTAAACACCATTGGAGATCTTTGTATCATAAATTTTTCACATCGCAATTATAACATACGTTAGGAGAACTTCACCCTCTTAAATATTGACCTCCAAGATGACATCATGCTGATGTCATCATCTCCACATGGCGCCTCCTTAGTGGTAACACGTGCCATGTGGATTTTCCCCATTAGGCCATCAAAGAATGTTGAATATGACTACCACATGTCCATTGTATGACCACATCATGATGATTTCATATTTCATGTTAGGTCCTTAAGGCCAATCACCTACTGGTATGTGTCCTACCAGAGGTGATAGAAAGGGTCTTTTGGCCCTTTGGTTTTTCAATGAATTCCTTTGTAATTCCTCTTCCTCGCAAACTTTAAGAACTTATGATATTTCGATCTCTGAAGTTCTGAAATTTTGAGGTTATGATTTCTCCCTGATGTTTTGTTGCTCCAAGGTTCTGATATGCCGAGGTTCTTACTTGCTCTGATATACAACCTTCTAATATCAGGTTCCTTTCAAATAAGCCATCAAGGTCCCAATTTGTTGACCATCTGATATCAGGTTCTAATATGCTTAATGTTCCAGCCCTTCCAATATTCTTCTTACTCCAACCTCTGATATTTTAAGTTTATGATATTGCAGCCTCTGACCCTTGGAAATTCAGGGTCTGAAATTTGGCCTACTCCTCTGGTTCTGAAATCGGCTTGCTCCAAAGGACTTCAAGCTCCTTACTTCAGCTATCAATAAATTTTTATCTCGACAGCCATTTATGGACTTCCCCATACCATTGGAAATCTTATTCAAATCACTTTCCAATGGAATAGGTCTAATGTAGTATTTGAGCCCAATTACCATCACATCTAGGCTAGGGGACATCAAAGCCAACATTTGTTGCCACATCATGCTATCACATACATCCATGCTGATCTAGTTGACATCAATTCCAACACACTTTCTAACTTTCAGGAAATGCAAATTTCCCATGTTGATCTCCTATCATGACTATTGACTTCAATGCCAAGGATCACTTACAATAAACATTGATTTAGCTTCATACAAAATCTCACTTGAAAGTGGTTGGTCCCATTGAATTTATTGTGCAATGAAGGAGTTTAATGAAATGGAGGTTGGCATTGATGGAAGTGTTAGTTCCATCATGTATAGTTTATGTTTTATGGTGTAGAAGAGAATGTTCCCATTCTTTTCATTGCTTTATGCTAAGGAAATTTTTAACTCTAGTGAACAGTTAGGAAACTTCACAAACCTCCTAGTTGGTGCTTAGCATCTAGAAGGACCAGGCTCTCTTGGCCTACTCCCCTTTCCTCCTTACCTTCCATTTTCATGTTTTTTTTCTCTTTCATTTCATACCCTTCAATTGATGAGGAAATTAGCTAGCAATCGGATTCTTCTAGTATTTGGTGAGCATACTCTCCTCAGCTCCAAAAATTATAATTCTTAGCCTCAGGTATATTTCTTCATTCTAATTTTTTTCTCTATAGTTTTTTGTTGCTCACAATTTTTTTCTTCTCTAGTTTGTGTTTTTTCTTCTTCTCAACGTGGCTGGCTTCATTTTCACCTTTGATTTCTTCCATGCGCATAATCCCCAAGGAAATATTCCCACTCTTCTTGGTTGATGTGATTGCTCCTTTTCCTTTATACCTTGTTATCCATTCCCCACCTCTTGTTGGCATTGTGTTTTTTCTTGGTTTGTTAACATATCTCGTGAGGGATGTCGCTAGAGTGGGGAAGATGGGGGTCATGATGCCCATAGTAGCACCTAATCTTGAGCCCAACCCCATGCCTCCCCTGACAGGTGTTGAGATCACACATTGTTAGTTATTCAAAATGAAATCAGTAAAATTGAATAGGAGGTTTAAAAGGAAAGAGATGATGTACCTAACTCAAAAGTTATAGAATAGGTGTCAAAATGGGTCCTTGATCTGGTCACTACCAAAGCACATCAAAATAAACATTTCCACACTATTGATATTGGCCCATTAAAAAATTTCTGGGAAACGTCCTATTCGAGCATAATGAAAGAAAAGATGAGCTTGATCTCCTCCACATCAAGGAATTTTGCCTACTCTATCATATCATTGATGAATTCATGAATCACATGGAGGCAATCATTCTACACAGAAAATATCCACGTCCAGCGTGCCATCATGACTACCCAACACCAAACAACTAGTCACTTCATGTTTTTTGGGGATTTTGCAACTAGAAACTATGTTTTTAGCTTATATGTCATCTATGTATATGTGTCTTGTACTTTATATTATTATGGCTTTTATGGCATCCGTGCCAAGATTTTGTAATGTGAACACTAGTCATACTCAACATATCATGCTTATTTTACAAAACTCGTGTGTAAGCCCTAATTATTGCCTCTAGTTTGGTTTCCTCACTACCAGAAAAAGACTAATTGAGGAATCATTCCAAAGCATGAATTTGATATTTTAATTATGTTAATAATAAAATTTGATCTTAACAAAATGGTTTTTATTTGAAGCCCAAATGGGTTGGATATTATGGTGGAAAGCGAAGAATTTTTCATTTTTAGGAAAATTTCAATTCCCTTGAGGGCCTAACTTGAAGCCATGGTGGCATCTCGAGGTAGTGGTTGTACTTGGAGATATTATGTTAAATTTTCTTGTTACTCCTGCACATATAAGTGGATTAAATCCTACCCCCCATGTCCTTCAATTTTCACCACAATGGAGGGTATCCAAGATTGGGATACATGCCATTGCATTGATATGAGCACAAGGGAATTGATACAAGGTTCCAATATAACACCCAATTGGCAACCTACATGTATGAAGGGACTCACGTTTATGGTCGTGTATGACTGGTGAGTTCATGGGATATTTCAAACATTATGAAGATTGTGTGAGAGATTTGGGAAGGATATCTAGGCTCATAGTTCACCTTCCAGTCTACTTTAAGCATAATTATGGAGAAATATACAATGATTAAGGAGAATTATGATACAAGGTGGTGGGGAAAAACATGAATATAGGTTGGAGGTTTAAAGTAGTCTCCTTCTCATCAGGATCCTAGGTATGACGATTTGTTATTTTATCTTCCTTAATTTGTTTTTTTGATTGTTTATCCTCTCTGTTTATTATTTCTTTTGGTAGTGTTTCCTTTTCTCTATGTTTTAGATGCCTCTAAATATTGGGTTTCTATTTCGATGTAAGGTTTTAGGAAACAATTCCCCTGCTCTCTAGTTTAGTTGTGGCTTAAAGGTGGAATTTATGAGGCTTGTTTTCATTGGAACAACGTTTGGACTATGATTGGCTCCAATGTTTAGTTTAGTGGATCTCATCTGGTTGCAAAGGAGGAAGAAGAGGAAGAGTCACCCCTTTTGTTTATCTCAAAGCTCATCATCCTTTTCTTCTCAACCTCAAGCTCAAGTTTTTTTTCGTTATTCAATGGCTCGCTTTCTGGAGATAATTCCTAAAGGAGGAGGTTCTTTATAGCCATATATTCACTCATGAGGAGGAGGAGGTTATTAGTAATTCAAATCAATCATGATAAACTTCATATACGAAATTTTTTAATGTTTTAGCACATTATAAATATCGTGAGAAGATTTCTCATAGATCGATAAAAAATATGTTAGATAAAAAGGTTTCTATTCTGCCAAAGAAGCTAGAAAACTTTATTTTCAGCTCCTCTGAAGTAGACTATAATCCTCCTCCACAATATAGGTGGACTCTTCCTCGAAATGGCATGATCAGGTGAGCCAAGTTTTATGTTATGTTTTTATGTTGCATCTTTGTTCTAGTTATGGTTGTTAATTTTGGTAAAGAACTTCTATTAGTTTTCTTTAAATTTAAATGATGGTGTCGACCAATTCTTTTGAATTAAAATTATGTTACATTTAATTCATCAATCCAAGTTGGTAAAATTGTGAAATGTAATGGACACTATATGCAATACTTTGTTTCTAATTTGTCTCTTAAAAATTACTTGTATGCTACTTGCTATTGAATTTTGAAAGAAAAAATTTAATAATGTAAATTAATTGTAATTAAAAGGAATCAACATAACACTAGTTCTAAACACTTTTAAACCATCACCATGTAAATTTGTGTCATAAAAAATTCAAGGAATCACTTGGTCATTCATTTAATAATTATTCTATATAAAATTATACAATTGAAGTAGACAATTCTTTATTCAATTGGACTTTTTATATGAATAGTATTTGTTATGCTACCACACAAACAACAACTAAAATACATTGAAATTAGATGCACTCAAATAATAAAAGAATTGAAACTACACAAATTCAACTGTAAAAATAAATAAGAAAAGAAGAGCAATGCTTTCCCTTGCACAATAGGCCCTCTCGGTTCTGCCATTTATTGTTTAAGAAGTCCTTATAAGTTTTTAACTGTTAAAATGTTCTAAACTATGAAATAATTCATGAAATAGAAACACAAGTAAAACTAAAATAACAACAAAACTTTTTTATTATGATATTAGAGAAAATAAATTGTGTGCATCACTGTTCCAATCCATAGATATTTATACAACTCGAGTAAATCATTTGGTGTGAAACTCTTGAACCACTTTGTCAAAATATCAAAGTTTAGATTTTTTGATGACAAGAGTAAGCGATGTGGTCCACATATGAGAAATTAGTGTTTTGATGCATGAATTTATTCATGCAAGATATTAATTCTGAATTGGCTTGATCTTCAAAATATTGATCCACAACCTTGTGAGGCAAACACTGACATGTTGAAGGCCACGGATTCTCCGAAATTCACATGGCTCATGCCGTTTCCATACTTGCAATAAGGGGGGGAGAATCATTGAGTTAAATGGTCAAACTATTGGCATAATCCTTACCACTTCCCTACTTATAAATCCAGATATCACTGAAATGCGACACCTCAAGCAATGGTTTGATGAAGAAGGCATAAAATCTTCCTTGCCCTTGCTCAACCGAAAATACACTAGCACGAGCAAAAGGCCCCTTAATACAAAAATAATTTCCGAAATTATCTCAATGCCACTCGGCGAAAACGTTCCATGGATTTCACTCCATGCTACTTCTACCTTAATTGACATGGATAATTTCTACTTCCTTGCACGCCCCCTTACCATTGACGGGATGAAATGCAAGAGAAAGGCTTTATGAAAAGAGGACAACACTTGGTGTTGTTCTAAATGTGAAGGCTCCTTCATCGAGTGTGACTACCGCTACATCCTCCAGCTCCAGATGCACAACCACACTGGCTAACTTGAAAATGTGGTCGCTTTCGATGAAGCTGCAAATGCACTTATGGGCATCTCTGCAAAGGACCTTTGCCTCCTCTCAACTGATCCTGGAGTTGTCCTAGACATATATAGTAAAATCGAAGGACGACAATTCCTCTTCACACTATCTTTAAAGACAAACACCTTCAACGGTGTTGAACGGCTGTGCCCAACTCTTATGCACGCAGAAGAACTTCCTTACGCCAATGCATCGAATCTCCTCATACAAGTCCTACAACCCGCTCCTGCCCCTTGCAACAAAGTCTGCTGCAGGCTTTAGCCGTGCATTTCTGCCTCTCACTCGGTTGTCCCCCTCCTCTTGTTCCATACATCCTTCCCCCCCTAACACCTTTCTGCTGAAATGCCTACCCTCCCCCACACATTCTCCATTGCTTCCCATCGTTCCCCCCACAGTCTTGTTGAACCTCGCTTGCCATTCATTGTCAATTGTGCATACAATTTTGTAATCATTACTATATCTTTGCGGCCACTTAGACTTTGTAGTAGTTCTCCTAGACATATGAGCGCCCACTCATTTCTTCGTTACGTTTTGTATATTCGTCATTTCACTATGTTTTAATGGGTTTTCTTAAAATATGAACATTTACTCACCTAGTTTTCCCTTTCATCCTTCAATGTTTCATCTTCTTTGCAACACACACATTTATTAAATGCACATATCAATATTCTATGCATAGTATGGAAAATAATACAGAAATTGCTTCTTCTTTTTTTTGTAAAATACAAAATATGGCTTCGATTTAATCTAGTTGATACATGCAACATGTTGTTGCTTTCGAAACTAATATTTTTCCATTTCAAAATTCCAACACTCATTTCTACGCAACCCATATTCAATGCATTTGTGCTTCAAAAATTACTCACACCATTTCTATACTACTATTGTTTATGATGAAAGACATAACACAACAAAATCTAACAAAAAATAAAATAACTAAACAAAATATGAAATAAAATACTTCATCTTCATGCTTCCCTCTCCTTTCATTATACTTCATACACACATTCACTTCTTGACATACCTTTCCTCCTTTGCAACAGCTATGCCAACCACACTAGAGAACAGTGTGCAAAGGGAACAACGACGATGCCACTATGCGCTTCACAAAGAAATAATTAATGCACGTCGCCGCCTCCTCTTCGCCAATCGTCAAGCCAACCTTCACTCTCAATCCAACATAGACCAAACTCCCATTCCTTCCCAAAATAGCCTCCTTCCGCTACGTTCCACCCAAACTTTCCCAGTTACCCCTCCATCTCCACTCGATGGACAAACCTTCCCAAACCATTCAATTGCTTCACCTCTTGCCTACCCTATACATGCGCCCCCCCATGTGCCTTCCTTTACACCTTCCCAAAAATTTCTCCCCAACCATCGCCAACATGCACATCGTCGCTTTCATGCAAGGATCGATGCACTTTGTCCCATCCAAGTTTGCTCAAATTGTCATTAAGCTTACTCATCCATGAAAAAAAAAACAAATAACGGAATCATTTCTTGTACCCGTTGTGCTGTAGAATGAAAAACACAACATTTCTCCTCCAAAAACAACATGGACCCTGGTATCCAACCACATGTCATCTCCCGCCTGACTAAATTTGAAGAGATGCTCATTGCTCGTGTCAACCCCGTTCTTCAATTAACCCATGCACGTGGTGGCCAACTCAAATATTCTGGCCATACTATTAGATTTCCTCAAGATATCACAAATATTGTCACCTCTCTTCCTTGCATGCTGTCAGAACTATACATCCTTGTTGTAAACAAAACTAGTTATGACGAAACATCCTATGAATTTTTTGTGAGTAGATCACGTGTTCATGCATATTTGCAATTAAACTACAAAATGACCCTACATAGATGTCTAGATTAACCAAATTTCACTCTCTGCTCTTCCTGTTGCACCTACCAACATTTCCAACATGCTACGCCATATAAACATGACATCCATCCCACTCTAGGAAGCCATTCCAGAAAATCCTAATTGTGAACTTCCCCACCCATGCCCGTCTGACCTCCACCCATCCTCCTTTTTTTAAACTCTACCAAACTCTCATTCATAAATTGATGAAATACTTGTGTACATAGAATCCTCCAATCCCACACCCAGCCATTCACTTCAACGACCCATCATTGCCTCTCTCAACAAGGTACACCTACCATATTATTCATTCCAGGGCTAGAGGGGAGCTTTCCCACATTCAATGGCCCATCATTGCCTCTCTCAACAAGGTACCCCTACCATATTGTTCATTCCAGGGCTAGAGGGGAGCATGCCCACATGGTCATTCAACAAGGCACCCCTACCATATTCTTCACAGTAAGTGCAACTCATAACAAATGGCCTGAATTGGATAATGCCATGCCTTCCAACCCTCCATCCAATTCACATGATCAAACTCTATGGAGAATCCAAAACATTGTTGCAAACCCACATTGTGCATCTCAATACATCCATTGTAGATTCACAATATTCCTGGAAGAGGTCCTACTTAAAGGATTCCTTGTGAAGGATTACTGGTGCATGTATGCACGTATTTCCTTTCATTACTTTCACTTCCACGCATCCATCTTAAATTTTATCCCCTTTCTTTCTAAGGTATGAATGGAAACATCGCGGCTTCGCACATATCCATTATTTCTTATGGCTTTCGAGTGCACATGCTATGGACACTCTCGACTGGACCAGCGCTACAGATGTCCATGCAGCCAATGAATTTTTAGATATGTACATCATTGCTTGGAACCCTTGCCCCCTTCCCAACCAAGCTCTTAGCACGAATCATTCATCTCTACGAGACCCATGCCTCCTTGGGACACATGAATTTTTTGCGTCCAATCTGTTGCAAGACTATGAACAACTTATGAATTCCGTTCAAGACACACAACCTGCCACTCCTCTACATGTTTTTGCAGGAGAAATAACGCTACAAATTTCCGCTATGGAGCCCCATGGGAGGTTCGCTACACCTTCTCTCTTCACATTGATGCTACTGGCCGGAAATTGTACCCCCCTGCTAGAAATGATGACAAACTAAATGTGCACAACACTCATCTACTTGCAATATGGAGGGCCAACATTGAATTTCAACCAGTTATCTCACACCATGATATGTTGAACTAAATTTCAAATTATGTAGCAAAAGAAGAGGCAAAGTTCGAATTCTACTACCAAATTCTCTCCCGTCTCTCTCAATGTCCCCCCACTCGATGCTGCTACTGTAACTATCGTCTGCAAAGTCGTAACCAAAATGATCGATGATCGAGACATTGGTGCACAAGAATCATGCCACATGCTACAAAAACTCCCACTAACAAAGTGTAGTCGTTCTTTTGTCTCCCTCAATTTAAAAAAACAAGTATTCAGACCTGTTTCACAAGAAATGGATGGTCATCTTCCATCAACACCCTTCATCACCTCCTACATGCAAAGACCACTTGCACTTGCGGGATTGCCTCTTATTGAATTCGCACGCTCCTGGTCCTTCTCCTCCCATCGAAAAAAATCGTCGTGGAAACACATCTTCCCTCCAATGGTCGTGTGCGTCCTTCCTCGTTACACCTCCATTCCATCAAAAGAATCGACATCCTATGTAGACTTATGTTGGAGTGAACTCATTCTGTACTACCCTTTCCGTAGCCTCCCTGATAACATTGGCACATATGATATGGCCATTATTGCACATTGGGAACAAACTGGACACACATATCAGGCTTGGCATGTTCACCGCGCCCTGTCCACCCTAGACCTTTCCGAATCTGGTTGTTCATCACCTGATGACCCTCCCCATGCCCCCACCATAGACATGGATGAATGGAAATTTCTCTGTCAACTCCACCCAAGTAACAACATCCTCCTCGATGAGCTTGAAATTATTGGCCATCGTGACTTTGATGCAAACCATAATTGGGGCCACTTTATAATCCCTTCACAAGTCTTGCAAGAAACATCCATCTGCTTCATCGACTTCAACCGTCCTCCACAATAATCCACCAACTCCCAACTCCATGCTCACATTCCCTTTCCTCCTTGTCCCCAAGCCAAACCATTGCATTCAATATCATTTTCTCCCACTTCCACAACAACGTCACCACGATAGTTTTAAGAATGATAATCCAAGTCACTTATGGCACTGGAAAGTCATTACTAATTGAGTGCCTAAAAATTCCTTCCTTGACAACTACATCAATGGAGAAAACTACCTCCTCTTTCTTGCTCCAACCAGTGTTGCAACATTCCACATTAATGCCCAGACGATCCACTCAACTCTTCGCATCCCTATATCCTGTATGGAACCTTTAGAAGGTGAATCCCTCTTGAACCTTCAAGAACAACTTTGACATGTCAAATACATTCTAATTGATGAAATGAGCTTCATTGGTCCTAAATTTATTTCTCAAATCGATGATCGCTTGTGCGAGACATTCCCATCAAATAGAAACAACCCATTTGGTGGACATTCTATAATCCTTGTGGGGTACCTTGGCCAACTGCCACCTGTCAAAGACACACCAATGTATGTAGGCATTTCTCGTGCCACTGTACTGACAAAGCTTTGATACTGTGGTTATGCTTTCAACAATGTTTCAACAACAAGGAGCAAGCCCTGCTCAAATTTCCTTCCGCAAAATCCTCTCAAACCTTCACAATGCAACACCCACTATTGATGATTGGAAACTTCTTATGACACGTTCAAAAACAAACCTTCCTAAATCCGAACTCCAGTCATTCTCCAATTCAATGCTATTCCGACACATAGTCGTCGCAAGAGCGACAGTTCGGGGGCGGACAAACCGTGGTTTGTCATGCTGTCGCCGTTCCGACGCACGTAAAAAGTGTCGCACTATCGACACTTCTTCCGTCGTTCCGAACAAGCGTCACTCTTCCGACGTCTCACAAACCGTCGCGCCTCCGACATTTGTAAACTGTCGCACTTCCGATGAAATGTGGTTCGACATTTGGAACGTCGCTCTTCCGACGCTTGTAAACTGTCGCAATTCCGACCCAATGTGGTCCGACATTTTGGACGTCGCTCTTCCGACGCTTGTAAACCGTCACAATTCCGACTAAACGTGGTCCGACGTTTTGGACATCGCTCTTCCGACGCTTGTAAACCGTCGCAATTCCGACTAAACGTGGTCCGACGTTTTGGACATCGCTCTTCCGACGTCTGGAAGATGTCGCAATGCCGATGATATGTGGTCCGACGTTTGGAACGTCGCTCTTCTGACGTTTTCATACTGTCTCTCTTCCGACGTTTCTGGGTTGTCGCAGTTCCGACGTCTACAAGGCGTTGGTAGACCGACGGAGGGTTCAATTTAAAAAAAAAAAATTAAAATTTTAAAAGACGAGAAACGTTGTTTTGAATATATTATATGAAGTAAAAAAGTCCATGAAAGTGAAATAGCAGTATGTAGAATAGTAAAGCAACAGATAGAGTACCGACGTCCATTGTTCCAAATACAAATTAAAGTACCCAAAACCCTACAACAGTGAAGTAAAACAGTCTATGAAAGTGAAATAGCAGTATGTAGAATAGTAAAGCAACAGATAGAGTACCGACGTCCATTGTTCCAAATACAAATTAAAGTACCCAAAACCCTACAACAGTGAAGTAAAACAGTCCATGAAAGTGAAATAGCAGTATGTAGAATATTAAAGCAACAGATAGAGTACCGACGTCCATTGTTCCAAATACAAATTAAAGTACCCAAGACCCTACAACAGTGAAGTAAAACAGTCCATGAAAGTGAAGATATTATATGAAGTAAAACAGTCCATGAAAGTGAAATAGCAGTATGTAGAATAGTAAAGCAACAGATAGAGTACCGACGTCCATTGTTCCAAATACAAATTAAACATGAAAGTGAAATAGCAGTATGTAGAATAGTAAAGCAACAGATAGAGTACCGACGTCCATTGTTCCAAATACAAATTAAAGTACCCAAAACCCCGCAACAGAGAAAAACGCTAATCATGTGAGGAGTGTGATATGTCCAAAATATAAAAATACCATCAGACCATATCAATAAACTAGCAACATAGACCAACATCGCTAGTTTTGAAGGCAGAGTGATAAACATTAATCATTTTTTTTTTCACAAGAGAAAAAACGATGTTTTGAATATATTATATGAAGTAAAACAGTCCATGAAGTCATTACATTTTCACATCTGAAGATTGGAACCCAAATATCCATCCAGAAAAGTAGAAGTCCCACCCCAGACAGTGATAGAAAAATACCCCATGTCACATACAGGGACTTGATATAAAACCCAGTAATGGTCCACATGGAGATTAATAGCTAATTCTAGAAAGTAGATTCAAATATGTCTTGGAGGCATCGAGGTGAAAGTGAAGAGAGATGTAGAATAGTGTATGGAGTACCTACATCCATTGTTCCAAATAGCTACTATGAAAACCCAAATCCAACAGAGAAAGCTAATCTTATGAGATGTATACCAAAAGAGCAAAGACGATCAAGACTACATCACATGAACCAAGAATATGACCACACTGTTTGTATGAAGTGAGTAACACAATCATTTTTTGACAAGAGAAAAACAAGCCAATATGTACAGTGAGAAAAGCAAAACAGCCCATAAGCCTAAGTTAAGACACCCAAGATTGGGAATCCAATAGCTATCCAGAAGGAAGTCCCACCCTGTGTGACAATTAGGAAGGTGTAATACATCCAGCTTTCTTAATAATTTAATATAAAACCCAGTAACGTTCCACATGGAGATTATCGACAATCTGAGAAAGCATCCAAATATGCCCGAGGCATCTATAAGAAAGTGAAATAGCAGTATGTAGAATAGTAAAGCAACAGATAGATTACCGACGTCCATTGTTCCAAATACAAATTAAAGCACCCAAAATCCTTGAACAGAGAAAAACGCTAATCATGTGAGGAGTGTGATATGTCCAAAATATAAAAAGACCATCAGACCATATCAATAAACCAGCAACATAGACCAGCATCGCTAGTTTTGAAGGCAGAGTGATAAACATTAATCATTTATTTTTTCACAAGAGAAAAAACGTTGTTTTGAATATATTATATGAAGTAAAACAGTCCATGAAGTCATTACATTTTCACATCTGAAGATTGGAACCCAAATATCCATCCAGAAAAGTGGAAGTCCCACCCCATACAATGATAGAAAAATACCCCATGTCACATACAGGGACATGACATAAAATCCAGTAACGGTCCACATGGAGATTATCGACAATCTGAGAAAGCATTCAAATATGCCCGAGGCATCTATAAGAAAGTGAAATAGTAGTATGTAGAACAATAAAGCAACAGATAGAGTACCGACGTCCATTGTTCCAAATACAAATTAAAGTACCCAAAATCCTTGAACAGATCAAGAAAAACGCTAATCATGTGAGAATTCTAAGTAAAGTTAATCTATTAACATTGCAAATAAAATTACACCGAAGTCAAAAACATTGCCTGGTCATACTCATGGCAAATTTGTCATCAAAAAATCAAAAAATTAAGAAGACTGCCCTCATACGGGGAAACCAGTCTTGAACGTTTAATTTACAGAATTCAAAAATATTACTTAAAGGTCCAACACAGTAAAATAAACTAAAAGCAGCCCAATTAACTGGGCCTGCTAAGCAAGAAAAACAAATCAACCAAACTAATCCTCCGCTGGTTCCTCCACGATTCGGCACCATCCTTCGAAAGGTCCAGGATCGCTAGGTGTTACCTCCACATGCATGCCACGGCTCCCCTCCTGAAGGCCCGAATGCTGGCCGGCTTTTTCCGAGCTCAGACCCGCCGGACGGGTGCATTCTTCCTCCGTTTCGCCTCTCATGAGACCATGTTGGGACACAATGGGACTGTGGGCGGTTGAGAGGAATTGAATGGAAATCATAAGGGCAAGGCGCGTCGTGGGAGAAGGTGAACTAGCGGTGGGGAAGGCCAGAGCAAGAATCCATTTGGTGGCCGATTAGTGCGTTACACCGCCACTCCCAAAGAGATTGGAGGACGGGACCAAGGACAATCACCGAACCGGCCG
>CM076577.1:1162373230-1162459082 GCA_034641835.2 Pinus albicaulis
TCGAAGCATATCTCCTTTGTGTCCTTGGATCCATCTTTATTAATCAGATAAGGTCACTGTGTCTTTTCAATCAGTCTAAGGTTCTCTACCAGTGGAGTATTTTGGTCTAATAAAGGTTGTGGAGTCGCCAGGTGGAGGATTTGAATTGTGTTGTCCACCATCAGCATGATTAGGATTGCTTAATGCATTCCCAGGAGATTTTATAAGGACTAGTGGAGTAATAGGCCTATTGGAGGCTAGTGGAGTCGCCAGGTGGAACTTGGTTATTTTTATAGAGATGTAGCTATGGTCCACCACCAATAACTAGGAAAATCCAATCCAAGGATGTTTTTTTGGGGTTTTCTGAGTTTTTTATGTAGCCTATGAGGTTTGGAAGAGTTTCCTATAACTGAATCATCATTTTGCTAAGATGGTGAAAAATCTAGCTTCTACTCTTCAAACAACACTTAAGTTTTATAAGTTTGATTGAGACTTCGAGAGTTACTAAGGAGATACCTAGGATGTTTTGACTCAAAGTCCCACCATGATCACCATTATGTTAGTGAGCGGTGGGATAAGTCAATCAGATAGTATTCTTAAGGCTGCTGAAATGTTTAGGGAATCTAAGTTTGTTTATCACTCAGAGTCCCACCGTGATCGCCATTATGTTAGTGAGCGGTGGGATAGGTCGATCAGGTAGTAGCCTAGATTTTAGTAAAGTAGTAAGGCCTACTGGAGGCTAGTGGAGTCGCCAGGTGGAACTTGTTTTTTTTTATAAACACGTAGCTATGGTCCACCACCAGTAACTAGGGAAAACCAATCTGGGAATGTTTTGGGGTTTTTCTGAGTTTTTATGTGCAGCCTAGTTTGTAAGAGTGTTCTAAACATGATTCATCACTTTGCTAAGATGGTGAAACAAAGATTTTACTCTAGATGATTTTATAGGCTGATGGTCTAAGTTTAATGTTGAAGGACTAAAGAGTCTATAAGAGTTCGCTAGACTGTCATGTACTCAGTAAGTCCCACTGTGATCACCATTATGTTAGTGAGCGGTGGGATCGATCAATCGGGCAGTAGCCTAGAGTTTAGTAAAGTAGTAAGGCCTACTGGAGGCTAGTGGAGTCGCCAGGTGGAACTTGGTTGTTTTTATAAAGACGTAGCTATGGTCCACCACCAGTAACTAGGGAAAACCCGTATGGGAATGTTTTGGGGTTTTTCTGAGTTTTTATGTGCAACCTAGTTTGTAAGAGTGTTCTAAACCTGATTCATCACTTTGCTAAGATGGTGAAACAAAGAGTTTACTCTAGATGATTTTATAGGCTGATGGTCTAAGTTTAATGTTGAAGGAATAAAGAGTCTATAAGAGTTTGCTAGACTGTCATGTACTCAGTGTCCCACCGTGATCGCCATTATGTTAGTGAGCAGTGGGATAAGTCAATCAGATAGTATCTTCAAAGGTCTCTAAAGGTTTATGGAAACTAAGTTTGTTTATCACTCAGGGTCCCACCGTGATCACCATTATGTTAGGGTCCCGTGATTTGGCTGATTGGCAAGCCAAATGACAGTGTAACATCAAACCAGTCTTTGGAGCCCAAGGACCTAGCCTTCCTGGACTCAAAGAGGGATCTCTCTATTTGTGTAAGGGATATTTGTGTGTTTTCTTATTGTGTTCTTGATTTTAGGCTAGTTATGAAGTAGGTTTTTGGTTTTGCTTCTTTGTGCTGAGGATGAAACTGATCAAAGATATAAGATAGGTAAAAATATGTCAGATCAACTGGGCTATGGGGTCGAAGAGGTCAAGAAATCTTTCAGATGGTGATACAAGGTTGTTGAAGGGCCGATTTGATTCGAGGTAGAAAGGATCTTTGGGAAAAATGGAGTAATATGGACATCAATTTTATGAACAACAAAGGATTTCAAGCATAACTAGTTTAATAGCTGACATAAACATGGTAGGGCAAACCATTAATCATGAGAAATGTAACTATAAGCTAATCAATACATAGAAATAAACATTCAAGCCATGTATAGAGATATATGACTCTCTAACTTTAGGAAATGGCTATCAGAATTTGGGGAAATAACACTTAAGACAAAAAAACAACTCAAATCACTATGCCGGAACTCCTAAACACAGTACTTCAAGTTATTGGGCACTTTGAAAACAAGATTGCATAGTCTTAGGAAAAGGGCAAGATTAGAACAAGACCTCCTTGGTTCAAAAAATGACAATCTAATAAATCAAAGAGAAATTTCATGGCTGGAGCTATGGCTAGCCATGAGTAAGTAGGGCATACCGTAAATCATACTTAGCATGCATAAAACCATGAATGAAACAAGCAACAATATCCTTAAGTTATTAAAGAGCAACTAAGACTCTTTAATGTGACTAAGAAATGGGAAAATACGGAAGTTATGAAGAAAACAAGAAATTTGAGGTGCCCAAGGGCATGTCTCCAAATTTGTGCTCTACTATCCGAGAAAGCAAGAAACATACAGAAAACATCGTAATCAAGATGTTTACAATAAAACTTTTCATCTTCCTTTAAAAACTCATACGCTACTTTACTGAAGCCAACTAGCGTATATACGCGGATATCCTTTACAGAACTCGCGTATATCCAGTGATCTAATTATGCATTAATTCTTGACTTAGATCATTGCATTATTCAATCATCATATGTTTAGAAAACAGTAAACAGGTGCAGAAAGAACAGAACAATCATCACACATAAGCAACACAAATGAACACCAGGATTTTAGGTGGAAACCCAATTTGGGAGAAAACCACCGCTGCCGTCGTCTCAGTCTTCAATCTTTATTATATTAAGAAAACTTCTTACAACCATGTACTGGCGCAGACTCATACCAGCACGCAGGCAGCCACCTGTAGAAGGCTACAACCTTCTCTCGTTTACCAGCCTCTCCTGGAAGGGAGCTACAACCCCCTGCTTCTTGTTTACTAGCCTCTCCTGGAAGGGAGCTACTACCCCCTGATATTAGCACCAGCTTCTACTAACAGAAAGCTTCTACATACATACTGAAGGCTTCAACCCTCAGATCCACTGCAGACCACGTTTCATGAATTTTCAAACTGGATCAAACATCTCCAACACAACTCTTCACTTATCAACAAACAACCTTTGCCCAATGCTTCAAACAGAACAGTGAAACCACTGTAACCAGAATATCAGAGATAACCCAGACTTCAGAATAAATATGCAGAAACACATTCAATCTTGAGCAACCATTACATCAGATATCATACGCGCTTTTATTTATTCAGACCCGCGTATATACACGCTTTTAATGAAGCGAACCCGCGTATACATATGTGCATTTACCAAAATAACCCTAACTGTCCATATGCGCCTTTGTTTAAACAGGTCCGCGTATACACACGCTTTTCACGAACTGAACCTGCGTATAGATCTATAAAAGATAAACTTTGCACAACAGACTAGATCTATGAACTTACCTAGATTTCTTCAAATTCTTCAACAGATTTGCACCAGGTCTTCATTACTTCTTTTCAGATCATCCTAGAGATTCATCTTTTCAAATCTAGAGGTCTTGAACCTTCATCATGTTCATAGGTGCATTATAGATTCATATCTATCAATTAAGAACAGAGTTCAACCATACAGATTAACTTCAGAGTGAAGTATTCATTAAAGCCCAGACACTTGCACACACACTTGCACAATGAATTTCTTCTCCTTATATATATTTAGCCTTTGTTAATACCACGAGCCAAAACCACATCACATCCGATGGTATTCCTGGACGGGATCAAATAGACAATCCAACGCTCAATACAATGGGTCAATACCATGGTAGTAACCACTGGTTTTACACTTTTAGAGCGCAATTGAGCATACGCGACTTGGCACGTACTTTTCCCCGTGCATACGCTACTTCTCCTAAACAAACCTGCGTATGCTTTGTGACACACACTTTTCATCATTGTTCTGGTACAAACTGAATTCCTTTCTTCTGCTACTTCTGAACTGATTGTAGATACATCAGATTACATCATTAACAAGTTCATCAAGTCAAGAACAACTTCATCAAGTTGGTTTCCATCAAGGACAACACTCTGCATCATATTTCCAATCATCTCATTTCATCAATTAAGTTTCCATCAAGGACAACACATGCCAAAAAAACATGGATTTATGAATGAAAACTAGGAAACAAAACAAAGAGAGAGACACTATACCATTCTACCAAGTCATGGAATCCAACAACAATCTTCTTTCATCATCCAAGAACATCCAAGAGACTATCCAAAATCATGAGACAAGTATTTCTTACAAAGCTTATATGACCATATATTGCTTCTATTCATCAATTTCAGCCTCCTATTACAATGAATCCTCTTGGAATATATAGGCCAAAGAGGAGGAAAACCAACCAAGGCAACTAGCTAGCCATTGGTTCAAAATAAATATCTAAACTTGTCCTTGAGGCTTTGCAAAGCCCAAGGCACAAAATATCTAATAAATATCTCAAAAATTTCTAAAAAAGGGAAATATATTGAATTTTCATAACTTTTCATGTGCAAAAATAGCTAAACGCACATGAGGAAAAAGCAGTTTTGAAAGGTTCAATTTTTACAAAAATATTCAAAAAATACATCAGCAAAAGGTCCCATGACTTGCCGGCAACTTTTGGAAGCCTTCCCGATGTCAAAATAAGGCTCATGATAGCTCGTTGGGAAGCTCTGATTGTCTACTTTCTGAAAATGTTCATTTTTCTCCCAAAAAACCATTGTAAGTCCTCCAAAAATAGGCCTATGTGTAAAAACCCAAAAAATAAGCCTTGCTGATATGTGGGCAGAATGTCGAAAAAGTGAGTGTTTTTTGTATCTTTGGAGGACCAAAACAACTTCAAATGCTTTTAAAATCACTGAGTATATGCCCCTAAAATTATGGCATCCAATGATACCACTCTCAAGAGTTGAGGATGCTCCAAACCAAAATGGCAGCGCCCATGATTTTATGCAATTAGGCCCAAAAATGTCAAAAAACAAGATCGTGTCAAAATTCGCTCAATTTTGGTGAGAAAGTCCCTCAAGGCTTTTTAGAAACATGTCTAGAAACTCAGGCCAAAATTCCAAGCCTAGAGGTGTCTTTCTCCTTTTTTCTCAGCGGGCGCCCTCTTTGGGCAGTTTTGCGCTTTTCTTGGTTTTCTTCTTAGTTGTTTGGCATTCTAGCTTTGGTGAAGAAGTCATGGCCCCTTGCCTAGGAGAGGCAGCTAGCAAATGCTTTGGAGAGTGCCCTTCATGATCCATGTTTTGTATTTTCTTGCCCTCATCATTGCTTGCTTGAGGGCCACCTTGTTTGTCTCTGTCACTGCTTTCTTCATGACTGTCATGCTCTTTCCCTGTATTGGCTGCCATAATGTTCATTTTCATCACTGCCTCACTGCCCATCACTTTGCTCTTCATTGGAGGAATTATGCTTCTAATACTCTTTACTTGCTTACCAAGGAAAACTGATTCAAATTATCACTGGAAATAATCCCCCAACACCAACTTTGTGTTCCTTCTAAATCACTGTTTTGTCTTCTTTTTTTCCAAACAACAAGTACTTGTCAAAAAGAAAAAAACTCAATATTATCACTGTGTTTGGGCCAAGTCCTTTGAAAAGAGATGTTTGTGGTTTGTTATGTGAACAAGGATCCTTTTTGCTTTGATAGAAACAAAACAACCTTGTATTTAGATAAAAACAAAACAACACCCTTCCTCAAACAATGCTTCTTTTGCTGCTCACTGGTTTCTATACAAAGGTAAACCAAACACCTTCAACTGATTTGAAAGCTTTCATAGCATATCCTGCTTTATGGAGCAATGGAAGGCATGCACTAGGTTTTATTTTTACCATACAGAGAGGTCACTTTTTGGAGTGACAAATCATTCACACATGATCACTGTTTTCACTTTAGATTTGCAGACAGAGGTTGATTATGTTTTATCTGTGGGCTATGACTATTCTTTAAAGGCAGTAAGGGTCTTTTAAGTTTGTTTTTAAAGCATCCACCTATCACTGTAAAAGAGTGTGACAGTCATATCAACAAAATAAACTTTGATTTCATTCAAAAACACTGTCCTCTAACCACTGTCATCCCTCCTGTGCTTTTTATATGACAAACTGCCTTTTCAAAACCATTGTTTAAAACACTGTTTAAATTGAGTTGAGACCCCCTAAGCACCAAAAAGGTTTCTCCAACTTGACAGGGACTTAGTCTCTTTAACACTGACTTATCTCATAGTTATTATATGATGAAATGGTTTTTAGAACACTACTTCCTTCTCACGAAAAAAGACAGTGAACACCCCTTCACCTTTTTGAAATTTGCCAAGAGGAGAAGTGGAATACCTCGAAAAAACGCTTAGAAACCTTGTTTGATCGATTGGGCAGCTTCAAAGGTGCTTTTTGAGGGTTTTTGACTGAGCGGAACGTTCAGATGACAAAGCGTCGCGTTGTGTAGAGGACTCGGGTCGGCCTTTGGGCAAAGGTGACCGCACGCACAGGCGTGCCGCGCCAACGTTACAGCCCTTTGTATTTCTACTTCTGAACGCACAACGCTCTTTTCCAGGCGTGCCGCGCAGGATTTAAGCCTCAAAAACTCTGGAATTTTGCTTGAAATTTTCTTGTTTCTTCAGTGGATGGCTAGGAGTGAATGCTACTTGCGTTTTGAAATCCAAATGAAGTCTTACCAATGATCAATAACTCTTTTATAGCCGAAAAAACCAACCCCCTTCGACATTTGCTTTGTGAGGGTTTTTGGAGGCCTTTGAAAAATTCCTTTGTCATAACAAAAATGAAATTAATTTTAAAATGCCAAAGGGGACCCCTATCCAATTTATGTTGATAATAAAGTGTTGTGGAGGCTGCTTGAAATTTTCATAGATATGACTTTCCCTTAAGAACATCTCAAGGCTAAACTCTTCACTATTTTCCTATTAGGGTAGGAAAATTGTTTCCTTTGTTCATATCCATTGTAAGAAGAAAACCCTGCTCAAACCACATACTGACTATAGATGCACCCTTCAAATGAAATTTCTTTTTTACTGTGGGAACCTTAGCTGCATTTTCCTTCTTGTCTGTTTGATGAGTTTTTTGACAAAGACCTCAACAAAATTTGTTCATTTTTTCTTCAGATTGCCTTTGGAGGAAAACCCTGATAGAAGATAAGTCAGATTCTTTGATCATTATAGTACTCATGCTTTCTCTTTATTTTTAACACCATTTCTCTATCCATAAACCTTTAGTTGCTTTCCCACTACACCTAAAATTTTCCTTTCAGTCAGTGAAAATCTTAAAATCAAACTTTATCCCTGGCCTTCTGCTTATAGATGAAGGAGGCCCTTATCTTAGTGCCAAACCCCCTGCTTGTAAAATGAGGGAGGTTTTCTTAGTTTTTTAACCCTCTGCTCATGTATGGAGGAGGTTTTCTCCTTTATGCCATTTCATCAGCTTTTAAGCAGTGGTATTTTTCCATTCACTGCCTATTCATGCTTGAGAAAATGAAGATGACAAATTGTCAATAATTCATGATGGGCATTTCTCTGAGACATGTAATTCTGCTTTCCAAATACCTTTGTGTCTCTTTAGACATCACAAGCAATTTGGCTAGTATCTGCAAAACATTTCTTGTCATTTATGATTCACTAACCTTTGACTGTGATTGCAGGAGCTTAATGGAATAACTCTCTACCCTATAGCTGCATCCCAGGCTCAAAATCACACGAGAAGCAGCTGTCTTCTCATGTTGAGTTTAATACTATATTCTAGAATACTAGTACACATCTTCTCTTGAAATATCCATTGAAACACTGTAAAACCACCTAATATCAGTTTGACCTATGACATATGCTTTGCTGAGACTTCAGGGCTTGTTAGTGGCACGACTTAAGGGTGTAACCAAATTTTATTGCAGAATAGGAAGGTCTGTTAGGACTGGTTGATAGTAGATAGAGGTTATTTGGCTTTATGATAGTTTTCCAAGGGAGAAATGCCTAAAGCGCCACTACCTAACTTAGGGGAGACTTCTTGGACAGATTTGGATTGTTTCTTTGGAGCTGATAGACAAGCTAGTATGGCTGAGGCTAGATAGGGCTTGATAGTGAGGTTTCATCTCATCATGGGCTGATTTAAAAGGTAGGAGGGCAAAAATGTTTATGGGTGTTTTCCAGCTGGAAAATTTGACAATTTTTTAGATCAGCTGCTAGAAAACTTGGCTGTAACAACTAGTCATCACCAACAAGCAAAAAATACTGATGACTAACACTTTTATACAATGTGAGCTCCCTCTTCATGGGTCCCACTCCATTAGGGTTTCCTCCATAAAGGAATATTCCCTCCTCTATCTCTGCGCTATCCCATGTAGTGCTTTCCACCTCATACCCAACGCTGTTTGACTTGGTCAAACTTAACCAAGATTCTTTGCAAAATGTCCCCTTTCACACATGAGGGTGTGAAATTTAGTTCCAAGGCTGATCCCTTTTCATACTAGAGGGATTTTATCCATGTTTTTATTATCATTGGGCCTCCTCACCCAATTATTCAACTTATAAGTGAAATTATCAAAATCTAATGTTCCAATTTATTAAAGGAAAAATTTGGAACATTACATTTTGTCTATTTTTTGCATAAAAAGTGTCCTAATGAGTCTTATGGTTATGTTTATGAGATTCATCAGACTAGAATGACGATTACTTGGAGAGAAAGAAAGCACAAAGAACAAAATTTGATTGCCCTTAATGACTCGGGTACTGTATTAGCCCTAAGAGATTGTGGGTTATTAAAGTACTTCCAATTGTCAGGTGTGAGACAATAAATAGAACTTTGTGAGTTCCTAGTTTGTGCATGGGATCCGAAAATTGAGGCATTTCACATTAGGAACAAAGTGGTTCCTATTGCAATGGAGGACATATATTTTCTGACAGGCTTGTTGAGGAGAGGCTTACCCATTTCTCTCTCAGGATCTGCTCTCAAAGGAGAGATGGTGAGAGACTATGTTTTGTAGTATTGCTATCCAGGGGAAGAACCA
Organism: Pinus albicaulis; assembly: GCA_034641835.2. Taxonomy (NCBI): domain Eukaryota; kingdom Viridiplantae; phylum Streptophyta; class Pinopsida; order Pinales; family Pinaceae; genus Pinus; species Pinus albicaulis. The sequence continues at coordinate 1,162,382,270 of CM076577.1, forward strand.
AGCAAGGATGGTAAAATAAACATTCGTGAAATTCGTGATTTTCCTTTGAGAACCATTCTATTTACGATGGAAAAGCTTTCCGGCACTGTTACACTACATGTAGCGAATAGATCTTATATGTAGTATGCATTAGAGTGCATGGAACCAACAATTTTTAGTTGGTATTAAGCTGTAATTTCCCAAATAAAAGAACAACTGAGCAAGGCAAAGGGAGGAAGGAAGAAAAACTTCAGTTAAGTTTCGATCCTTATTTCTTTTTCCTTAGTGCAGATTCCACTGATGCAGCCTCAGCATGTGATGTTGGGTGTGTCTAATCCTAGAGATCTGAGGATGCAGAGATCGGTAGAACTGATGGCTAGACATGCAGGACAATCATCCATCGTGTTCTTGACTGCATTCTTTGACTGGTTCAGGTGGCAGGTTATCACCATAGATGAGTATGTATACGTAGGTGTCAATTTCCAAGGAGATCCAGAATTAGCATTACCAGAAGGCGCTTAGTGGGGTGCAATCGGTAAGAATGTTTCGACCATTTTTTTTTATTTTTCTAAGGTTTATACAATGTTTTTGTATATTTATTTTTTCCTAAGAATAAACTAAAATTTTAATGTAATGCATATGTTGGACGAGTTCAGCTAGTGGAGGAACCAGAGCATGGAGCAGATGAGCCAACAGAGAGGGATGTTAGGAGAGCAATCCTTCGGGATTTAGACATGGTTGAGACTCTATCTGAGCTTTGGCAGCACATAGAGGGATTGACCTTCAATATTATGGATTTCTAGATCGAAGAGTTACCCATGTGACTGCATCATCATACTATTGGGGTTCTTAACCGCTGGATGCGGTTACTGTGTAGGATAGCTAGATCGATAGCATGTTACCATGAGCATCACTAGTTTACTTTTGACATGTTGCATACATTTTTTAGGTTGGATGACCAATGTGTCTTGGGCACAAATTTTTGTAAGAGCCTATGACTATCTATATATTTGATTTTAGTGTTTTCCCATGTTTATTGTGTAATCCTATTCAATTATGTGAATTTATATCTTTACATGTGTTGAAAATGTCTGTCTATAACATGATTAGCTAAAGAATCAGTCGATGTGTTCAAATTTCTGGAATTTTTTTGATATTGAATAAAATAAAAGTGTCTTTCCAAAAGTTGAACTCTTAGGAACAAACGATGCAGTGTTGTATTTTTAACAGTATAAACACTAGTAAGTTGTAATACCACAAGTTGTGAGTCTAACCTTATCATGATGCGGTTAATACCAAATGAAATGGCACCAGAGAGAAGTTCGATCAACGCGCTATACTCAGCAATATTGTTTGTCGATTGACCAATACAAATCCCTTTAAAACTCACTAACTCGCAGTTCGGAGCGAAAATGGCCCACACTACAGAGGATAGATTCTGCGTACTACGAATAACATCGTCAACATACCCAACAAAAGGTTCTAAAGATCTATACATCTGTGATAAAATGTAAAGCAGATTACTAACGTCAAGAAAACTCTAAAAACAAACTAAGACCGTGAATGAAAAACACCAACATATATATACAATATAATACAAATAATTACTACACTCATGATTAAGCATAGTAACGTTTTAGATACAACCCCTTTCTAGGTTGCACCAATGGAATCCCATCGTAATCTACCAACTCATAGGCACCTTTAGCAAGAACTATTTTGACAATATAGGGGTCATGCCATAATGGCTCAAATTTCCCTGTACCTATTACATCAGCATCTTGATCATAAAGAAGGACCAAGTCACCCTCTGAGAAAATGTGAGGCTGGACATTTTTTCATATTGCACTTTATACGTCTCTTATGCACTTCGTTTTCCAATCGGACTTCACGACATGTTTCATCAAGATGGATGAGGTTAAAAATACGAGCTTCTTCATCTGAGGTGTCAGGTAACAAGTCGACTGTGAGTTTAAACGACGGTATTTCACATTGGATTGGCAAGATAGCTTCCAGACCATACGCCAATTGAAAAGGAGTAAATTTGGTTGCGTTTCTCACCGAGGTTTGATACACCCACAAGGCCGAGTACAGGATCAAATGCCAGTTTCTTTTATGAACTCCTATTCTTCATTGAAGCATACATTTAAGAGTCCTGTTGATAGCCTCAACTTTTCCATTTGATTATGGATAATAAGGAGTAGAATTATCATGTGACAATCCTAACTTGGTAGTCAATTCAGTCATCATATGGTTGCGAAAATTCTTCCCATGTTCTATGACTATAGCCTATGGGAACCCAAACCGTGCAATGACATGATTAAAGAAAAACAATGTAGTTGTTTGTCTTGTGTTGTTGAATGTTGGCATCACTTCGGCCCACTTGGTAAAGTAGTATACTGTGACAATAATATAACCATGCCCCCGGATGAACGAGGGTTACAGGTCATGAATTCGATACCCCATTTCAAAAATGGTCCCACAGAGACAACAAGATGCATTCGATTTGGCGGTTTGAGGATTTTATGATCAAATATCCAACATGCATGACAACTTCTGACCGCGAGGATGCAGTCGTGAAATATGGTAGGCCAAAAGTAACCAGTGCTGAGTATCTTCTGCGCGGTACCGTATCCAGACAAGTGTCCACCACAAGCCCCAACATGACAATCATTTAAAACTTTTTCGGCCTCCTCATGAGTGAGGCACCTTCTTAAAATTGTATCGATACCATGATGATAAATTATATCACCGACGATCAGATAATATTTGGCTTGGTATCGAATATGTCGCTGGTCAGAGCGAGAGGCATCAGGCTGAAAATTCTGGGTTTGGAGATAAATGATGAAATCCCCATACCAAGGATCAGATGATCTGATCAGAAACAAAGACTTGTCAGGAATACATGGTTCCGACGTAGTAGTAGTACTATCAGAGGGGAGGTCACAAAGAAGCTCAACCAAAATTAAAGATTTCTTTGACTTGGATTTGATGAATTCCAAATCAAATTCCTGTAAAATGAAAATCCATTTTGAATACTTTCCCCCCAGCAATTGACGTGATAAGATGTAAGTCATGGGGTTGCAATCTGAAATGAAAATGGTCTTTCGGAACAGGATATAGTGGCGAAATATTTGGACAGCTTGAACAACCTCCAAGGCAAGATTTTCTACGTATGAATACTTTACTTCTGTATCATTGAGATTACGACTCAAATAATAGATTGGATTTAATATCCCATTTTCTACTTGGAAAAATACCATAGCAATGGTCATATTAGACACGACGATATATAAGAAATAATCACTCTGATAATTGGGAGGATACATTAATGATGCCCAGACAAGATTATCCTTGACAACATCAAAATAAGCTTGTGAAACTTGGTCCCAATAGAAGGGAATCCCATTTTTCAAGAGCCGAGTAAATCCTTTAGCCATTTCAACATAGTTAGGTATGAACCTCCTTAGGAAGTTAGCCTTTCCTTGAAGTTTCTGTAACTGAAGCAAATTTGAGGGCGCAGGCAAATCAAGAATGGCCTATGCATTCAGTGGGTTTATTCGAATTCCTTCTTTTGAGATGACGAATCCGAGAAAAAAACCAGAACCAACACAAAACACACATTTATGTGGATTGAGGCATATTTTTTAGTGTCATTAGCGTAGAAAGATAGCTCTAAAATGCATCGGGTGATCAGTCTGATTCTGTGAATGTGTAGGTAAATAATCTAGATAAGGTTGAACAATGTGCTTGATGTCATTGAAATCATAATCCATTGCTCTCTGAAAATTTTCCGCAACATTCTTTAAACCAAATGGTAGCTTCTGGTAAGCGAATGTGCCCCAGGAATAGATGAATTTTGTCTTATATTGATCCCCTGGGTGGATATTGATTTGATTGTATCCATAAAATCCATCCATGAATGAAATTTTTTTTTATCCGGCACAATCGTCAATAATCTGGTCAATAAAGGGAGTTGGATAGTTGTCTTTTGGAAAAGCAAGATTGACATCTCGATAATCGAAGCACACTCTGATTGCTCCTTGTTTTTTCAAAACAGGAACGATTTTGGAAACCCACTTAGTTAGAGGAACAGGTTAAATGAAACCAGCATGCAAAAAATTTTCAGCTTCTACTTTAATGGCAGTGTGTAATGTTCCAAATCTAAAAATTAACAAATATTTGACAAAAAAATGGTTATGAAGCATCAAATAATGTCATAACAGATGTTAAATAACAAATACTTTAGTTAATACAACAACAACAGCTTTATACAGCATTTTATGGGAAAAAGGTGGGGAAAGTATATTCAGATATCTGCGTGAAAATATGGGTGGAAAGTGGTTGGATCTGATATCTTAGGTCAAGAGGGACCTATTCTCCAAATTTAAGCTCAAACAAATGATTCTAGCTTGGTTAAACAACTTCTCCTTCCCAAACTAGGCTTTAAAACCCTGATTTCCCAACGCTTGGAGTATGCAGATTTTTCTGAAGCATAGAGAGCGTATTTTCTGAAGGGTTTTCTACAAAAAATTATGAGAGAGGTCTGATACACAACTTATATTAATCAAATAACAAGAAATGCAAGTTTAAACACTTATACAGAAGAGACAAGGCTCCCAGCAACATTTCCGGCAAAATGCATGAAATAAGCAATACTGCATAAAATAACGCAGTTGCTGCAAATTTGTATTAATATTGACTGAATAAATCATATAATGGCTGAATAATACAGAAATAGGGCCGAAGGCCTCTCTAACAAAACTCCCGAAGGGAAATGAGCACCTCCTCTTCAAGAAATAACACAAAATCAAAGGACGCAACACTACTGTTGCTGCCTTTGCATGAAGGACGCAGTTTCTAAATATGAATGTGCTATAGCTGAATATAGATGAATGGCCTCAAGCCAAATACATAAATTAAGCTCAAATCCTTCTCTCTTGATCCCTTAAGCAAGCTGATCCAAAGAGAGGATGGAATTCCTGCACGAGAATTCTTTGCACTAAGCAGTGCAGCAACTCCAGCTAAATAGCTGAAGTATGAAAATGGTCTCTAGACCCAGAAATTCGAAATACATGAATGAATCCCCTTTGATGCTATGCCCTCCTTTTATTTTTGGTGTGTCCCCTCACCTTGGGTCCCACCTCTTGGGGTTTCCATCTTCATTTGAATCTCTTCCCTCCAAAACTGTGTTGTCTTCTTAGGCAAGCTACTTCTCCTTAGGCTGCGCTGGTTGACTTGGTCAACTTGACCTTGTCCTCATACAATTGGCCTTTTTTACATTAGGAGGTGTAAAATAAGCTCCTCAAGGGTTCCCTCTTCACATTATGAATATTTTTATTCATGCAAAAAGGCCTCCTCTTCCCTTTTTATTCATCTCTTATATAATATAAGCAAAAATTAATGTTCCAATTTATTCATGAAAATTTTGGAACATTACATAGTGGCCTTCTTCGGATGAACAAGATGAAGGCATTGACGTATTGGTTTGACATCAAGGTACATGTTAATAGTACGTTCAACGATACTAGTGTCAATACCTAGCATTTCCTCGTAAGACCAAGAAAATATATCTCAAAATTCATGAAAGAGAGAGCGATATGTTTCGATTCTGATGGAGAACAAGACACGCCGACATGAATATTTTCTACCATGCCATGTTTGGTCAAAATATAGATAGAAGTGGTTTCTTCAATATTTGATAAATTTCGTTTAGAATCGATCGCATTAATAGGAAAATAATTCGAAAAGAAATTTTTGATCGATGGGTGATATAGTTCACTAAGATTGTTTTCTTCATAATCAAGAAGATGGGAATGCTGATGATAATCTTCCCATGGTTCTCTGTCTGACATCATGGTTTCCAAAATATTCTCATATATCAATAAATTTGAGGAAAAAGGATCAACTGGAGTACCAAAATCTAATGAACTATCAACCCAAACGACCGGCGATGATTATTTCTGATTCGCCACCCAAGCTAAATAGATTGATTGCTATGCTAGTTCAATAGGGTTGGCCGGCAGAAACTCATCCAACATAATAACTTCAGAATCACCTGTACTCTTCCTTAAGCTAGATGGAGTGGAAGAGATCATGTAGCAGGTCTCTATGCTTGCAATTTATGCCAACGTTGCAGGTGGTGGTAATGCAAAGGTTCCCATGAGAGTGGAATCCTTTAAGAGTCATACACCAATGTTCTAAAGTGTGAGTTGGGGTGTGTAAACTAACGTAACACTTCCAGTTACCTGGGAGCTGGAGGAAAATAAGGATAGTTGATTGATGACTGTGATAGCACCTTTATGTGGAAAGGAGATCATTCTAAAATATGTAGAAACAATGGAATTCATAGCATATACCCATGGCCTTCCAAGTAAAATATTGTAATCAAGGGGTCCTTCAACAACCTCAACTTCAACATTTACTATTTTTCCCCTAGATCAATATGCAGGTTATTAATAATATCGCAAGGCTTATATGTACGTTCGTCAAAAGCTTTCAATGTCTTTGTTGATTGAGACAAATGTGGTGAGCCAAGTGATTTCCAATATTTTAGAGACATAATGTAGGTAGATGCTCCCTCATCAATAATAGTGCGATGAACAAGGTGATTGAGAACATTTACTTGTATGGAGAATGAAAATTCTGTGGGTAATTGTGGCACATAGCTCGTATGATTGAAGACTACGAGTTTTGAATTTGTTGGATCAATTCCACCAATTGACGACATCAAATCATGTTTTTGGGAGGGACAATTTTGTAATATGTCAAGTGCTAACATAGTTGAATGGGATTGAGGAAAATATTCAACTATATTATAATTTTGAGTAGCTCGAGCGCAAGGATTATATGTCGATTTATGAACAACTCCCTTTGGTGGCTTTATTGTCAATTCAGGAATAGCAGGAGGCAGTACCGATTTTGTAGATGGATTCATGGTCGAGATAGTAGGTTGATCAGTAGCCTGACTACCATAATATTTATTATGTGTTGATATAAAAACATAATTCAATGGCTTCCTGATAGATAGCATAAGCACTTGGGAACTAGAAGTTGGATCCGTAGCAACCAAATTTTTGTCTGGAGTCAGAAATGGGTCTATCAACACAGCTAACGCATGGGAATTCTTAACCATTTTTTAGAATTCAGCACGGTGAGGACAATCCCTAAAAAAATGTTCCTCATTACAGTTAATTCAAGTGTAACAAGGTTTCCGATTTCCAGACGATTGATCAGATGATCCCTGCAGGGTAGAAGTTTGCTTTTTCTTAGATTTTCCCTTTTTCTTACTTCTGGGTTGCTTGTCACTTTTTCCCTTGTCAGATGACACGGCATGGATTTTGGAAGAAGGTGCAGGATCAGGTGCAGTAGTGTAATATGTGTTTGTAGTACCAATCATACCGTCTACGGCATGAGAGTCCTTTGATGAGGGAGGAACAATAAAATTGGATCGCGACGCATTAGGAATTTTCTCATAGAGTGTGCCAGACCAAGTATAGATCAAGTCCAAATATTGGGCATGAGAAATGACCTACTCTTCAGTGACGATTCCACCCTTAGCCACATCCTCGATTATAGATGGTAACATGGACTCAATGAACCACTCAGCAAGGAGCTGATCAGGAACAAATGTCTTAACCATTCTACAATGACAACAACACTCATGAATATGATCAGAAATGTGAGTAGCATTTTTCTGTTTAAAATTATTCAAGAGTTCCATTCCAGTTTAATATAGTATGGATAACTGGAATTGGGTCAAAAAGAGAGTAGCTAGGCTAGTGAAATTATCAAAAGAAGCTCTAGGTAATTCAATATACCATTTTGCGGCCGGACCAGTGAGCGTACGCAGGAAAAGACATAGTCGAACAGAGTCATCATTCAAGGAGTTAGATGAACACCACAAATGATAAGTCATAACATGAGTTGATGGGCCTTCCCCGGGTTTTCCATTGAACTTAGTAATATTCGAGGGCAATTTATGAGGTATCACCGACCACCAAGGAGCATAGTTGATTTGATCATTAGTGAGCCAGTTTAAATTTGGTAAATATAAAGTTGCAACAAAGGGCGATTGTCGACTGAGGTCGGGTTAAGAATAGCCAAGGTATGATGGAATTTCTTGGGAAACATACCTTTGAGCACCAGCATAAGGAATCTATTGTTGGTAACCCAGATAGGGGTTGTTTTGATAAGCAAACGCTTGAGGATTCTGTTGACCAAAACCTGGGTACGATACTTGTTGAAATGAAGGTTGTGGCATTTTCACCTGTGGCTGCCAAGGGGTCTTCCCACCAATGTTATAACCAAAATTAGGATAACTTGGATTCGATTGTGGATAGATATAACCTAGTTGTGGCTACGACATCCCATAATATGGTAATCCAGCTTGTGAATAAATAATTTCGAGTATAGGTGGTTGTTGTAAACTAGCTGAAGGAGTTGGAGTCTGAGGGCCCAAAACTTGAGAGTATTAGGTTGAAGGACCTGCCTGAAATGGTTAAGGAGCAAAATTTTGTGCCTGTAATAGGGGTAAACATGTATTAACAAGTGGATTTTATGTGGGTGCAACAGGTTGAACCTGTTGATACAAGTGTACAACCGTTTGTGGTTGAATAGGCAGAGTGGGCTGCCATTGACAAACATTAATTTTGACATTAGGATGACCAAAAAACAATGGAGTACTGTCGAAGTGGGAAACCATATTTTTCCCCCTTGCATTAGGATTGAAATAAAATGGAAAATATTGTTCTCCAAATGTAAGGAGTCTAGTTGAAATTTAACTGGAAGGAATATTCCCAGATGGACCAGCTTGATATTGCCCTAATGATGGATATACAGGATCAAGTCATTCAGTACTCACTATAGGTTTACCAGTTATAATATCGGATGATAACATTGGTGAAGTCCATAGGTTTGAAGATGCAATAGAGAAAAATCCAAATAAATATTTGTAACCTAATGGGAGCAAAGGGCCACAATGTAAATATGACTCTGGTGAAGTTGTGAACATCAACAGAGTAGCGAGAGTAGGTGTTTTCACTATTGGATTTGATGGTCCAACCGAATATGTTGGTTCAGGCATGGTTACTTGACCAAATGTATACCCTATTGGATCTACGAGAACTTGAATAGACATAGAATCAACTGAAGCAATGGATGGTGATTGAGGAAAAGACTCAAAAATGTAAAGCCCCAACCCAAAATCGGTTGGAGTTAAAGGTGTTTCGCCTTGTGGTATTTCTTCAATCGAAATTAAACCAAGTGGAAGGATTTCTACACGATATTGGAGACTCAATTTCTACAATAGATTGTGGGTCGACTGATACAGGAACAACTTTTGGTCGTTCGACTTCGATATTCAGATGTTCTAGCAAAGAAGAGATAGGATCTGGATCAACTTCTAGTTGAACAATGTCAGGTTGGGGAGGTATGGTCTCACTGATTGGAGAGATCGTGACCACGAGTAGCTGTGAGGACTATGTCTCAACAACAGTAGACAAACTAGGATTTATAGAAATAAATTGTTCTGACTCTGGTATATGTGAATATGATGCTTCACCAGAGGTACGGGTAGTACTAGTTTCGATAGAGTGATGTCGCCTTCGCCGTCCAGAGGTGACTTCCAGTGGTAAATTTGGTTTCAATTATAATCTACGTGAATGATGGGGAAAGGGATTTTCTTCTTCCACGATGAGTGATTTATTTTATGACCAAAAAAAAATAAAAAAAATAAAAGGGTAATGCTAGGAAAAAGGTTTACTAAGAAACTTTGAACTACAAAATACCTCTCGGCGAACCAAGAAGTATGAGTAGGCAATCTCCCCGAATGCTGTGTTCGGTGTATTAAAATTTACAAGGCGGACGGCTCAGTTCACTATGGATGGATAGCAACCTAAAGTTGTCCTCCCAAATATACCTAAAGGTACATGGAGGCCTAAGTCCGTACTAGTGTTGTCTAATGCGAAACCGCACAGTGAGAGCACCCCTTTATACTTTTCGTACTATAACACTGTGCGATATACACAAAAGTACATGGAAAAGTTACGATATACTTACGTATGTGGAGTGAGGTATCACACTCAGAATGTATCGCAGACAATTAATGAAAAATGCTAAGTTTTTACGATGCTAGAACACGTCTCTAGCCTAGACCTACTAAATGTTATCGTTATGGTTCGAATGCTTTTTTAGGTAAATTGATGTAAATTTTAAGTTGATCTTGCTTATCAATTTGCCTTTCAAGGTTCACCGCATGATGTAATTGAAATTCCTAAAAATACAAACTAAAATGATAAGAAAAATTTTCAATTTTAGTTTTTTCAAAGAAAATCCTAGCTACTAAAGGGAAAGAGCAATTAGTTTTGAGAGCAAACAACAAAGAGCACAAACTAATATGCAGCTTTCCTAACTTGTTCCTATGCAAAACACACAACTCACTACATGAAAATGTAGGTTTTTCTTTTCAATCCCCTTAATGTGAATTCAAAAAGGAAAATATATGCATCAAATTAAAAAAAAACAAATGCTTTCTTCTTTGAGAAACGATGAATTTAACAACAATTTCTCTTTTAGGAAAAACGAAGAATGGAACTACTATTTTTCCTATAGGAAACGAAGAATTTAACGAAAATTTCCTTTACAAAAACAAATAGATCTAGTGCAGAAATAAAATACTTTGAATTTTATTTTTCAATGATAAAGAAAAACACTTAAAGAGACATTGAACAAACTTAATTTTCAAAGGAGGAAGAATTAGGAAAATTCACTAGTCTCTATGAGGCATCACACAATTCAAAACACAACAAACAAAAGGTTGAGTATGATGGAAATGAAAAATTCAAAGGTAATTTGGTTGGCTTAGGGGAAAACACAGTCTCTAAAGGGAGATAATGTGTTGCAAAGTACCCCTGAGTGGGAGACAATGCTATGCAAAGCACTGTGTCTTGACCAGCAGTGTGTTGGGTGCAACAGAGATTCAAAAATCATGCTACTAACACACTTCTAATGCAATTTTTTGATTCAAAAGTCTAATAATTGACAGTAGATGCTACTGGGTGGATAATCAGAGGAAAACATACCAAGGATGAAAGGAAATTCCCCAGCAGAGTCGGCAATTTTTTATGCAGAATTATGTATTACGGATTAAAAAAATTCCCTAAATGTGGTGTTATGAATTTAGATCAACAGATAAAAGACTTTGCATACACTTTCTCTAAGATTAAATAGACACATAAAAAGAAGGAGGAACTTACTTGTGATCCAAGCGCTTCCTATTCTCCTTATGTCACTCTTGTTGTAGCTTCCAATCCAACTTTGATCGCCAAACTAGTTCAAGCAAGTATAAAAACTAAACAGCAAAGAGATTGCAATATACAGATGGTTATTTAACTTAATCAGTTAAATCAATGAAACGTGAAATATATATATATAAGTTAAGAATCCATGATATTGAAAATAGAAACATAAACAGATACATATATGGGAAAATGAACAAAAATCTTTATTAATGGATAGAAGGGGGAGGTTACAACCAGCGATTGATTTGATGTCGCCAGCTCTAGCATTCATCCTAGCCTCATCACAATAAACATCTCACCAACGTCATATCACTCCACACTCAATTGAGAATCCAACGGAATTTCTTTACCAAATTTCTTCTTTCCCTAGCACTAGGATTTATGCTCAATTTATAGGGAAACTGAAGGTAGTTTCCCAATCAATGACTTTCCAATAATAGGCAAGACATATTTCCAAGTTCAGAGGTGTTAGACGGACACTTGGATTCGAATTTTGACACATATGGACTCTTCTAGAAGGCACTGGCCATGTGGAGATTCTGGAACAATGAGAATTTCACTCCCATTGACCAAAACACTCTTGAATGTCAGGAAATGCTTTACAGAGCACCCTTGAATGGAGGTAACTGCATATGCAACGCAGTTAGTCCCTTAAGAGACTGTGTTGGTGAACTCATAGGTGATATAACATGTACTTCAAATCTTGGAAACCTTGCAATGGAAGTCATGGATGATTTGTTCTTGTTCTTGTCTTAGGGCATGTAGCAACTTGAAATGATAGGGGATGATAGAACCTATTTCATTGGTCCTAGGGATGATTTCCAATTTGACCAGGTCATTGGTAATGATGCCCAAATTGACCTATAACACCTGGGAGCTCTCTTGTTCTTCTATATTATATGTTTATTTCTTAATGCTTGAAATTTAGTTATTCTTTGTGCTTTGTAGAATTACCATTCAATTAATTAAACACAAGTGTGATGTGTTAGAATTTCCTATTCAATATATTGAATTTATCATTGTTGTTTCCTTATTATTGAGTGATGCCTTTATATTCATTAGATTTATTAAGTAGTCGTTGTTCAATTCTTCATATGGTTCTTTCTTAAGTTTTTCCATTATAAGCATGAATGTATGGTTTTTTGTTTGATTCCATTATTTCTATTAGTTGAGTTATAGAGAATTCCATTGCAAAATGTTAAATAATATATTGATGTTCAATTCATTACGATTTTTGTTCAATTCATTAGGATTTTTTTTTCAATTCATATAGATTGTTTTTCAATTCATGAATTGTGTTGTTCAATTACAAAAGATCCTTTATTTCCACATTGAGTGTTTATTTCTGCATATGTTTAGATTAAGAGTTTATTCCTTTGATTGATTTGAAGTATTTCATATTCTACTTTCAAGTTGCTTTGATTGAACTTCGAGAATAAGATAATCTTTCTTACAACGATCTATAGTAGTTAACCTCTGAATTCACTTGCATATATTTTTCTTACACTCTTGAAATAACAAGAATTTCCCTGGGTTGATGATTAATGAAAAGCATTAAGGTTACCTTTAAAGAGTTACCTTCTTGACTCAACAATCCATATTCCTAAACAATGATTGCCTCTACATGAGATACTGGAAGGAGAACTTCACCCCAGAGAAGGAGGACTTCACTAGAGTCCCCGTATGGGTAAGACTATATTCCCTGCCAACTGATTACTAGGTGCCATCAGACCTCAAAAGAATAGGAGAAAAAATAGGAGAATACATCAAAATGTCAGAAGGCACAAAGACATGACACTACATATCCTACACCAGGATCTATATCTACATGGATTTTCAGGGGTTCTGCGACAGGAAATTAAACTAATATTCAATGATAAATTATGGCTCCAAATTATAGATTATGATAACATACCCTTTAGACGCAGGAAATTTCATGAACATTGACACCTCTACAGGGACTGTCCACATAATAAACTGACTCAAAAAAATGAGCATGCTTATAAGGAAAAGAAGGAACAAGAATTCACAAAGGTTTCACCTCGAAACAAACACACTAGGAAGTCATAGAAAAAAAAAAACCAACCCCATGTCAATAACCAAAACAAGTTTGAGGCTCTGTCCAAGGAAAAAGAATATCCCCTCTTCAAAATCAAAAATAGAGATGATGCTACTGGAGATCGACAAGAAGGAACAGAATGTGAGAAAGGAGATACACAAAGAGAAAACACTCAGGCAGAAAAGGAATTTTCACAGGAAGACATAGAGATGGAACCAGTGGGAATGGATCCTACCCTGGAAGAACATGCAATCAAGGATTCCCTGGAGGGAATGGACCTTAATTAAATAACGGAAATATGGAAAAAAAATCATTAAGGCGGTACTGGAAGAGCACATACAGAGAATCGAAGGGGCATATCTCTTTCTGGAAGGAATGAAACATAGCCTAAAACAATATATCCCTAAGGGAAAAGTGCACAGGGGAATTTTGGAAAATATTGAAGAAGAAAGACACAACCAAAAAGGAACAAACATAAAAAGAGGAGTGAAAACCACGGGATAGATTCTCCAAGAACTCGGGGCTCGACTCATCAATGAAGGAAAGGTAAAGGCTTTCACTCTCTCTCCTCATATTTTCCAGTGATTTTCACCTCCTGGAATATTAGAGGCCTTAATGGTCCTGGTAAAAAAGAGTCCTGAGAAACAAACTCATAAAATACAAACCAAACATTTTTTTACTCAAAGAAACAAAACTTGATTTGGAGAATGCTAGTCTCCTCCAAAAAAGATGTCTTAAATAATACAACCACCTTGAAAAATTAGTTATTGGCTTGGAAGGAGGTATTATTACCATCAAGAATGGCTCCCGTTTGGAGCTATATTTTCTGTAGCCACCAAACACTCAATTACCAAAGTTTTGAGAATCATTAGCACGGACGACAGTCTCTGTGTCATGAATGTCTATGCTCCTTATACAGCCCTGGAAAGGATCAAAATGTTGCAAGAGGTAAGTACCCTCTTGGACTCAATCCACCATCCCTTCAATATCTTAGCAGAGGATTTTAACATGGTGTTAAATCTAAGGGAAAAGGTATGGGGTCATTGAAGATTGGACAATGACTCAATCACTTTCCGCTCCTCTATTGAAGCTCTCAACCTAATAGACATTTCAGCTTCCAACAAAATTCACACCTGAAACGATAGAATAGGAGGAGCACATCAAATTGGCTCTCGCCTGGATCACTTCCTTCTCTTAGAAGATATGTTCCTATCTTACTGGGATACAAAGGTCTGTATCCTCCCCCAAGTGGGCTTGGATCACTAGCCAATCTCTCTCAATATTAAAATTTCTTCTGATCCAAAAAACATGCCCTTCAGGTTTGAGGCCTTTTGGTTAGACCATCCAGACTTCATGAAGAGAATGAATGAATGGTTCTTTCTTAAGCATGAATGTATGGTTTTTTGTTTGATTCCATTATTTCTATTAGTTGAGTTATAGAGAATTCCATTGCAAAATGTTAAATAATATATTGATGTTCAATTCATTACGATTTTTGTTCAATTCATTAGGATTTTTTTTTCAATTCATATAGATTGTTTTTCAATTCATGAATTGTGTTGTTCAATTACAAAAGATCCTTTATTTCCACATTGAGTGTTTATTTCTACATATGTTTAGATTAAGAGTTTATTCCTTTGATTGATTTGAAGTATTTCATATTCTACTTTCAAGTTGCTTTGATTGAACTTTGAGAATTAGATAATATTTCTTACAACGATCTATAGTACTTAACCTCTGAATTCACTTGCATATATTTTTCTTACAATCTTGAAATAACAAGACTTTCCCTGGGTTGATGATTAATGAAAAGCATTAAGGTTACCTTTAAAGAGTTACCTTCTTGACTCAACAATCCATATTCCTAAACAATGATTGCCTCTACATGAGATACTGGAAGGAGAACTTCACCCCAGAGAAGGAGGACTTCACTAGAGTCCCCGTATGGGTAAGACTATATTCCCTGCCAACTGATTACTAGGTGCCATCAGACCTCAAAGGAATAGGAGACAAAATAGGAGAATACATCAAAATGTCAGAAGGAACAAAGACATGACACTACATATCCTACACCAGGATCTATATCTACATGGATTTTCAGGGGTTCTGCGAGAGGAAATTAAACTAATATTCAATGATAAATTATGGCTCCAAATTATAGATTATGATAACATACCCTTTAGATGCAGGAAATTTCATGAACATTGACACCTCTACAGGGACTGTCCACATAATAAAATGACTCAAAAAAATGAGCATGCTTATAAGGAAAAGAAGGAACAAGCATTCACAAAGGTTTCACCTCGAAAAAAACACACTAGGAAGTCATAGAAAAAAAAAACCAACCCCATGTCAATAACCAAAACAAGTTTGAGGCTCTGTCCAAGGAACAAGAATATCCCCTCTTCAAAATCAACAATAGAGATGATGCTACTGGAGATCGACAAGAAGGAACAGAATGTGAGAAAGGAGATACACAAAGAGAAAACACTCAGGCAGAAAAGGAATTTTCACAGGGATACAAAGAGATGGAACCAGTGGGAATGGATCCTACCCTGGAAGAACATGCAATCAAGGATGCCCTGGAGGGAATGGACCTCAATTAAATTACGGAAATATGGAAAAAAAAATCATTAAGGCGGTACTGGAAGAGCACATACAAAGAATCGAAGGGGCATATCTCCTTCTGGAAGGAATGAAACATAGTCTAAAACAATATATCCCTGAGGGAAAAGTGCACAGGGGAATTTTGGAAAATATTGAAGAAGAAAGACACAACCAAAAAGGAACAACCATAAAAAGAGGGTAAGCCACGGGATAGATTCCAAGAACTCGGGGCTCAACTCATCAATGAATGAAAGGTAAGAGCCCTCACTCTCTCTCCTCATATTTGGCGGTGATTTTCACCTCCTGGAATATTAGAGGCCTTAATGGTCTGGAAAGTAAAAGGAATCCCAGAAAACAAACTCATAAAAGACAAACCAAACATTTTTTTACTCAAAGAAACAAAACTTGATTTGGAGAATGCTAGTCACCTCCAAAAAAGATGTCTTAAATAATACAACCACCTTGAAAAATCAGTTATTGGCTTGGAAGGAGGTATTATGACCATCAAGAATGGCTCCCGTTTGGAGCTATATTTTCTGTAGCCACCAAACACTCAATTACCAAAGTTTTGAGAATCATTAGCACGGATGGCAGTCTCTGTGTCATGAATGTCTATGCTCCTTATACAGCCCTGGAAAGGATCAAAATGTTGCAAGAGGTAAGTACCCTCTTGGACTCAATCCACCATCCCTTCAATATCTTAGCAGAGGATTTTAACATGGTGTTAAATCTAAGGGAAAAGGTATGGGGTCATTGAATATTGGAAAATGACTCAATCACTTTCCGCTCCTCTATTGAAGCTCTCAACCTAATAGACATTTCAGCTTCCAACAAAATTCACACCTGAAACGATAGAATAGGAGGAGCACATCAAATTGGCTCTCACCTGGATCACTTCTTTCTCTTAGAAGATATGTTCCTATCTTCCTAGGAGACAAAGGTTTGTATCCTCCCCCAAGTGGGCTTGGATCACTAGCCAATCTCTCTCAATATTAAAATTTCTTCTGATCCAAAAAACAGGCCCTTCAGGTTTGAGGCCTTTTGGTTAGACCATCCAAACTTCATGAAGAGAATGAATGAATGGTTCTTTCTTAAGCATGAGTGTATGGTTTTTTGTTTGATTCCATTATTTCTATTAGTTGAGTTATAGAGAATTCCATTGCAAAATGTTAAATAATATATTGATGTTAATTCATTACGATTTTTGTTCAATTCATTAGGATTTTTTTTTCAATTCATATAGATTGTTTTTCAATTCATGAATTGTGTTGTTCAATTACAAAAGATCCTTTATTTCCACATTGAGTGTTTATTTCTGCATATGTTTAGATGAATATTTTATTCCTTTGATTGATTTGAAGTATTTCATATTCTACTTTCAAGTTGCTTTGATTGAACTTCAAGAATTAGATAATCTTTCTTACAACGATCTATAGTAGTTAACCTCTGAATTCACTTGCATATATTTTTCTTACACTCTTGAAATAACAAGACTTTCCCTGGGTTGATGATTAATGAAAAGCATTAAGGTTACCTTTAAATAGTTACCTTCTTGACTCAACAATCCATATTCCTAAACAATGGTTGCCTCTACATGAGATACTGGAAGGAGAACTTCACCCCAGAGAAGGAGGACTTCACTAGAGTCCCCGTATGGGTAAGACTATATTCCCTGCCAACTGATTACTAGGTGCCATCAGACCTCAAAGGAATAGGAGACAAAATAGGAGAATACATCAAAATGTCAGAAGGCACAAAGACATGACACTACATATCCTACACCAGGATCTATATCTACATGGATTTTCAGAGGTTCTGCGAGAGGAAATTAAACTAATATTCAATGATAAATTATGGCTCCAAATTATAGATTATGATAACATACCCTTTAGATGCAGGAAATTTCATGAACATTGACACCTCTACAGGGACTGTCCACATAATAAACTGACTCAAAAAAATGAGCATGCTTATAAGGAAAAGAAGGAACAAGCATTCACAAAGGTTTCACCTCGAAACAAACACACTAGGAAGTCATAGAAAAAAAAAACCAACCCCATGTCAATAACCAAAAAAAGTTTGAGGCTCTGTCCAAGGAACAAGAATATCCCCTCTTCAAAATCAACAATAGAGATGATGCTACTGGAGATCGACAAGAAGGAACAGAATGTGAGAAAGGAGATACACAAAGAGAAAACACTCAGGCAGAAAAGGAATTTTCACAGGAAGACATAGAGATGGAACCAGTGGGAATGGATCCTACCCTGGAAGAACATGCAATCAAGGATGCCCTGGAGGGAATGGACCTCAATTAAATTACAGAAATATGGAAAAAAAAAATCATTAAGGCAGTACTGGAAGAGCACATACAGAGAATCGAAGGGGCATATCTCCTTCTGGAAGGAATGAAACATAGTCTAAAACAATATATCCCTGAGGGAAAAGTGCACAGGGGAATTTTGGAAAATATTGAAGAAGAAAGACACAACCAAAAAGGAACAACCATAAAAAGAGTGAGAACAAAAACTATGGGATAGATCTCTCACAAGAACTCGGCCCACTCATCAATGAAGGAAAGGTAAAGGCCCTCTACTCTCTCTCCTCATATTGTCCAAAGTTGATTTTTACTCGGAATATTAGTGCCCTTGTATGTTCTCAGAAAAGAGTCCTATACAAACTCATAAAAGACAAACCAAACATTTTTTTACTCAAAGAAACAAAATCTGATTTTGGAGAATGCTAGTCTCTCCAAAAAAGATGTCTTAAATAATACAACCACCTTGAAAAATCAGTTATTGGCTTGGAAGGAGGTATTATGACCATCAAGAATGGCTCCCGTTTGGAGCTATATTTTCTGTAGCCACCAAACACTCAATTACCAAAGTTTTGAGAATCATTAGCATGAACGACAGTCTCTGTGTCATGAATGTCTATGCTCCTTATACAGCCCTGGAAAGGATCAAAATGTTGCAAGAGGTAAGTACCCTCTTGGACTCAATCCACCATCCCTTCAATATCTTAGCAGAGGATTTTAACATGGTGTTAAATCTAAGGGAAAAGGTATGGGGTCATTGAAGATTGGACAATGACTCAATCACTTTCCGCTCCTCTATTGAAGCTCTCAACCTAATAGACATTTCAGCTTCCAACAAAATTCACACCTGAAATGATAGAATAGGAGGAGCACATCAAATTGGCTCTCGCCTGGATCACTTCCTTCTCTTAGAAGATATGTTCCTATCTTCCTGGGAGACAAAGGTTTGTATCCTCCCCCAAGTGGGCTTGGATCACTAGCCAATCTCTCTCAATATTAAAATTTCTTCTGATCCAAAAAACATGCCCTTTAGGTTTGAGGCCTTTTGGTTAGACCATCCAGACTTCATGAAGAGAATGAATGAATGGTGGGACACCCCCAAGTCTCACCAGGGAAACAAAATGAATCAATTCCAAAAGAGGTTGAAAATAATAAAAAAGGAAATCAAGAACTGGAACATGGAAACTTTTGGAAATATTCTCACAATATATATATATATATATATATATGGATAAATGGAGGCTCTACAATAGGAAATCATCATTAATGGCACGGATCACCCAAAAAATCAAGAAGAACTAAAGCTACAAAAATAATAGGAAGAGAGAATCTCTCAAGAGGAGAAACTTTAGAAACAAAAATCACGTATCAACTGGCTGAAATGCAGGGAAAAAAACACTGCTTTCTTCCACAAGTAAATGATTCATCACAGAAGGAAAAACATTATATTATCCATTAAAATAAAAAAATAGGGGGATCTTCTCTAGAAACATGAGGACATTTCCAACAATCTCTCTCAGCATTTTGGAGATCTACTCTCTGAGCCAAACCAAGATAGGACCAGATACATTCAAAATATCACCAAACATATTCCGGAAATCCTCAACCAATACCACAACAAATTGCTACTAAGAAAGGTCTCAATGAAAGAGGAGGAGGAAATAGTGTGGTCAATTCCAAATGGAAAAGCTACAAGAATAGATGGGTTCACCATAGAATTCTTCAAAGCAAGTTGGCCCATTATCGAAAATTGGTTTCACACCCTCGTGGAGGAATAAAGAATCCCAAAGTAAATTCTAAAAGCCCTAAATGAAATCTTTATAACTCTCATCCCAAAGGAGGAGGGGGTTGACACTCTAGAGAAGTTCCGACCAATTTCTCTTTGCAATTTAATCTACAAAATAATCTCAAAATTTCTCACCAACAAAATCAAAATAGTGCTACCCCTCTTGATTCCCCCCAATCAATCTGAGTACATGGAGGGAAAAAAAATCTTAAACAACATCATCCTCTCCCACGAAATGGTCCACCCACTAAAATCTCAAAAGATGTCTGGAATGATGATGTAGTTGGACTTGTTGAAATACTTCGACAAGATCAGCTGGAAGTGTATGAAAAAAGTTCTTGAAGCTTTCAAATTTCACAAGGACTGTATAAAATGGATCATGGTAATGGTCTCAGGTGCTTTCTTCTTGATCCTCCTAAATGGATCCCCTTCCCCAACCTTCTCCCCCTCTAGAGGCTTGAGACAAGGGGATACACTCTTGCATTTTCTATTTATCATCATGGCTAAAGGCCTCAATCTCTCCATTGAGGCGGCCTCATCCTGCAATGCTCTCTTCGGCCTTAAGCTTCATGGCACTACACCATCTTCCACTCATTAGAAATTCTTGGATGACACCATGCTCATGGGTGGGCCAACTGTTTGGGAAGCCCAATTATTCAAATCCATGCTTTCAGATTTCTCTGAAGCCTCAAGTACCTCCATCAACTTGGCTAAATCCAAGCTATTCTTTTTTAACACCCCTAAGCCATTTCAAGAAACATTGCTAGAATCTTAGGTTTCCAAATAATTTTTATCCCCTCCAAATACCTAGGATTCCCCTTATATGACAAGCCACTTGATAAATTCAATTGGGAATAAATCACCACAAAATTGGGAAAATTCCTGGCCAACTGGACTTTCTGCTCCCTAAATCTAGCAGGAAGGTCGGTCCTAGTCAAATTAGTCTTGCAGGATATCCCCCAATACATGTTCTCTTCCTTGGAAGCTCGTAAATATATCTATACAACTATCAGAAATATCCAGAGGAAATTCCTCTAGAGAGGTAATGAAAAAAATAAAAATAAAAAATGGGCTCTGGTTGCATGGGAAAAATTTTGCATACCAAAAAACACAAGGGTTCTTGGTCTTCAAGACCTGGAAATTCTGGGATAGACTCTGGGGGCTAATACCTAGTGGTGTTGGCTAGAAAATCCAAAGACCCCTTGGGGATGGCTCTGGAAGGAAAAATATGTTCCAAACTGCCATCTCTAGGACCTGATTAGACTAAATGGGAATATCAAAGGACCTATACTATGGAATAAGGATTGGGAAAATAAGACAATTATACAAAACCAAAAATTTTGGGAGATAGGAAATGGTGAGCATGCCCTCTTCTAGGAGGATTCCTGGTAGAAAAGACCGAATCTCAATAGGAATAAATTCAAACAAATTTAGAACTCAATGAAAGACAAAGGAAATCACACGGTAAATCAGTACTGGAAGCCCTGTAACAATTATGAAAATGGAAAGAATGGTTGGATGAGAATGACTGGGGACCTCTACCTAACAGGAAGGCCTCGCAGACTCTCTCTAGAGAACTACATGAAATACCCATACAAAACAACATAGGAGAAGACAAACTCAGATGGGGGTTGAATGTTGTAGGGCACTTCAACCTCAAGAAAGCATACAGAGACATGGATGGACATGACAAAATCCTCACGACAGCAAATGGAAGACCCTGTGGGAAAGAAATCGCTGGCCCAAAATTTCCCTCTTATTATGGCTAACTATGAAAAGAAAAACTCTAACTTGGGATGATCTTAGAAAAATAGGCTTTACAGGCCCCTCCAGATGCTACCTCTGTGAAAGAAGTGAAGACAACAACAATCATCAGTTGAATGAATGTAACTACTCCACCAACCTGTGGAATTGGGCCAATTTCATTTTCAATAACTCGGATCGGGACCATTTCTTTATCACCAACACCCTTGAGAACTGGAGGACCTCCTTCTCCGCCAACCCTCAAGTGAACTGTGTCTAGAATCTCATCCCAGGAGTTATTTGTTGGATTCTTTGGAAGGAGCGGAATGCCAAGCTCTTATGGGGCATCTACAAGTAGGATGAGCACCTTAGAATGTCATCATCAAGCAGAATATCTTGGAATCATTTTCCTCTATTTCGTCTCACCTATCCTCCACTCCTCCCACCCCTGCAGACCTCGATACCCTTTCTCTTTTAAATATGCAATCTCCCTTGTGTGGATTGGCTACGCGAACTCCATGCACAGGTGAGGCCTAGGATTTCTGGATGCCTCTGAAATAGGGAATATTCAACCTAAAATACGACGGGGTGGCGAAAGGTAATCCAAGAATGGTTGGATTTGGAGGGGCCATCAGGAACTCAAGAAGACTAACAATATGGCTATATGCTAGGAATTTGAGCTGCTCCACAAAAAATGTTGCAGAGTTACAGGCATTAGAGCATGGGATTGAAATTGTAAGAGCACATGAATTATGGCCACTAATCATCGAGTGGGATTCACTAGTGGAAACCTAGGCCTGTAAGAAGTTACAAAATGGAACAAGCACCACACAAGTTTCCAACAATTGGAGGCTAAACAAAATCCTACACAAAATTAAGGAACACGTCGACAATTATCACGGAATAATTTTTCAAGCAGTCAGACGTAAGGGGAATAACCTGGAAAATAGGTTGGTTAATAAAGGCGTGGAAGGCCACCTCAGACTACTCTCACTGATGTGGGAGGATCTAGATCAAGGCACAATCAAAATATATTGTGCAATCATCATGGAAAGGAAAATAGAGAAGGACGTCACAATGAATAGGAGGCCTAGGTTCACTTCCCAAATCCCCAGTAATATATCATGTTAACAATCCTAATCAACCAAAAATTAGGAGCTACCTATGATGCACCACCCAAATAGCCTCTTAACCTCTAGGTAGAGTTGGAACCTCACCTACCCTCTATTCTTCCCAACGAATGCCATTATATCCCACCCCCAATCATCAATTCTCTCATCGCCCCTCTCGCCTATGAATACTTGATCTCCCTCTCCATCTCTTCGCAATGTATCGACTCATCTATCGAGCTCTCTCCTTTAACTTTCTCATCCTTTTTTTTTATCATCTCTCTCCCCTTTCGCTACTCTCATTTATGTTTCTAGTCACCACTCTCCCCCTATTCCTAGTCATCACTCTCCCTTGTCTCATGTCGCCTACAGCCCAGCTCTTAATATGGCTTCCCATCACTCCAAATCCTCTTCTCGGAAGGGGTGAGGCTGTGGCCAGGGAACGCCCTCTTCCTGATGGTCCTCCCCAAGCATGACCCCCACTACCAGTGCTAAATCCGCAGCAACGAGGGCTTCAATGAATTACACAATTGTTGTAACTCTAGAGACCCAAGAGAGGGTTTCCAACCTAGAAGAACAAGCGAGGAATGTTCGTCACAGAACTAGAATGGAAGATGTCGATGCTGATTTTGAGTGGATCTCGGACCCAAGAATGACTTAGGCCAGGGAAATCCTCTATAGTAAAGCCATTGAATTACCTTTTTAGATGAAAACAATTCTGGGTCTGAGAATGCAGGAGCAATGGGAAAGCACCAATGCACTAGAAAAGAAAAATGATTCGCTAACAGACAAGTTTACAGTCTACGTCAAAGCTTTCCATCACAACAACTTAATTTCTAGGGACTCCCCAAATTATGCCTTGTTGAAAAGAAGAATGGTGAGCAGTCGCGCTGCACCAAATTTCAAAAGGAAAATTGTCAGGCCCTCTGCCAGCCAGCCAGTCTAACCTGCCACCAAGGATGGTACCACTCTGAAAAGGCCAATCAGCCTCAACAACGACCTGACGGAGGACACTGCATAAGGTCTTCTCTTGGTCTCTTTCTATCCAAGAGCAAATTCTCCAGTTACTGTGTCTTCTTTCATTTCTCTTTCAATATGGCCATATAGTCCAATATATGCATGAATTTAGTTTCGGCAATCTTCAAGTGTTTTTGGCAGACCCCCTCCTAGCGAGTGCGGCTTTGGGCATCCAAGTTTTTTTTCCCCTCAGGACTGCAACTACCATGAATTCTTCGGTTTTTGACGTTTTTTTTGTTCTTTTTTGTAAAAACCATTGTCACAAATGAAATGTAAAAATGGAAAAGATACACGTTGGTCCAATTGTCATGGATGTCAATATTTTTCTGGCTTTAGTGTTGAAGCATGTAGCTCGCACCAGCCTACAAAAGATGTAAATACTATTTTTTTGTGGTAATAGAACTATATAACTTACAAAAAAACAAATGCTACATATTCCTTAACACACAATCAATTTTATAAAGCACTCAACCATATCGATATATATAGTGTTCTAGCACTTGATGCTAGGCGAACTCACAAAGATAGTTCCATGGGGGTTCATTGATGGTTACCATGTTTTCTTTGGGGATGGGAGGATTCCATACTGGCAATATATTTTGTTGGAATGCCTCAAACTTATATTGCACCTTATTTTAATGAAATTTTAGGTTTCATCCAAATTTTAGGTTTTGGGCCCCTTGTTCTTCAAAGAATGAGCCTTGGATCAAATTTGAGGTTTAGTCTTTCTCTTGCATTTAGTTTTTCTCCTACCTTGGATTACACCAAAGGGTATCCCTCTTTAATTTGAAATCAATGAAAACACATTGTGTAATAGATATGATATGGAAAAACATGGAAATTCACAGCACATATGCCTTATTCATAAGAATATTTTCATCGGATAGAAATTAAATTAATTCCTCAATTGGGAGATGAAAAAATATTGGTAGATCTAAATCCCTAGGAAAATTTTTAAAGAAATGTTATAAATTTATTAAATAAGGGAATTTCAGGAAGAATTGTATATCTAAAATCATTGAGAGAGAGAATGTATTTGATGATGGTCCCTCCAAATAAGATAAGCCTTCCTTAGAGGAACAAGGAGATGTGTACTTGGATTTTTCAAGCACACATGTATATCATGATCTCTAGTTGATTGACTCTAGTGTATCCTTTCATATGACTTCCCATCGGGAGAGTTTTTGTGAATCTTAAAGGTATGATGGAGGTCACATTTTCCTTGAAGATGAATCAATAACCTGGATCATGAGGAAGATCAATTATATTCTTTAAGGATGAGAGGATTAGAGCACTCCTTGGTGTTTTACACATTCCAAGGCTATATAAAAACATGATATTTGTAAGAAATATAGTGAGGTAGGTGTAAATACTATATTTGAAAATGAAACTTTAAATATGGTTGGAGGAGTAATGGAAATGATGAGGGGTTTTTTACTCTAACTCTCTACAAATTTTTGGGAAGCACCATCACTAATGTGTGTAACAATTCTATTGTACATGAGGGTAGAAATGAAGAGGATAGAACTCCTATTATCTCTAAGGAAAATACTATTTTTTGGCATCAAAGGATGCTACATTTTGGAGAGAAGGGGCTTTGATAACTACATGGTAAAGATATGGTTTAAGGTATGTTCAATTGCACTATGTATATATATATATATATATATATATATATTGATTTCTATGAAATTTACATTTACGGTAAACATAATCTAGTGAGATTCTCGTCGGGTGATTCATTATCTAAGGGAATTTTAGAGTTAATACATAATGATGTGTTTGGACTTGTGCATATTCCATCACTATGAAAATATGTGTAACATGTCTCATTCATAGATGATTTCTTGAGGGTACATGGATTAATTTATTTTAGAATAAATCTGATGGTTGTCACAAATTTAAATAATTTAAGGCTCATTTGGAGAATATAATAGAGAATAAAATCAAAGTGTTGAGGACAAATATTGATGGAGAATTCTATTTTAATGAGTTTAAGGAATTTTGTAAGCAGTGCAATACAACAAGGAAAAATATTATTACATGCACACCTCAACAAAATGTTGTTGTATAAAGCATGAACATGACACTAATGGAAAGAAAAAGGAGCATTCTTAGTGGTTCAATGCTAGGACACAATTCTAGATGGAGGTAGTGGATATTGCTTGTTACTTGGTAAATTGATAATTGTCATCAACGTTGGTTGACAAGACTCCACATGAGGAAATAGAATAGTAAGAAAAATAGGAAAATAGGAGTAAGTTGGTTGTGCTTCATATATACATGTTCCAAAGGAAAATAGGAGTAATTTGTAAGATCAAGATGAAAAGTGCATGAATATGGTTTAAAATTTTAAAAACTTTTGAACCCATAAACTAGGAAGGGCTTTTACAATCAAGATGTTGTCTCAAGAGAGGTCAAAGATGATGTCAAACAAGATCCCACCAAGAGAAAAGGAACCATAGGTAGTGGATTTTGAGTCATGTGAAGAATAATATAACTCAACAGAGAAACATGATTCAAAAGAAGAAGAACCTCATACTCTATAAATGAGGAGATCATTTTGAGAAAGAAGGAAACTATAAAGATATAATCCACCTTGTTTTCATTCTAGTTTTTCTTTGTTTATTATTGATTATGATCCAAAAATTGTTAGGGATAAATGAACCTAGAAGGTGGTAAATTTTATAAAAATGTCATGGTTGAGGAAACGACATCCTTGGACAAGAATAAGTCTAGGATCTAGTTGAGTTTCAACTAGAAAAATACCATTAGTAGCCAGTGGATGTTTAAGAATAAGTTGAATGTACAAAGTAAAGTGGAGAAGTAAAAGGTTTGGTTAGTATAAAAATATTATTCCCACATAGAAGGAATTGAATTTGGTGAAATTGTTTTCCATATTGTGAAGTTCACTTCTATTAGATTTATTTTGTCTCTTGTTGCTACATTTGATCTTGAAATAGAACAAATGGATGTGAAGACAAAATTCCTACATTGGGATATAGAATAATACATCTATATGAAAATACCAAAATATTTTGCATTGAAAGTAAATAAAGTGTTGGCTTGAAAACTAAAAAAGTCCCTATATTGGTTAAATAAATATCCAAGGATGTGATATCAAAATTGTGATACCTATATATTGGGACTAGGTTTTACAAAGAGAAAAGTTGATCACTTTGTGTATTTTAAATTAGTGGGTGATTATTTTATCTATTTGTTCAAGTGTATGTGGATGGCATGTTTCTAATTAGAAACAACAAGAAAATCATGAAGGACATGAAAAACCTACTTGTCCTCTAATTTGACATGAAATATATTAGTGCTTAAAAAAAAATTTGGGCATGGAAATTAAAAGAGATCAAACAAATAGGAAAAACTAGTTAAATTAGAGGAAATATGCTGAGAAAATATTATGGACATTTAATATGCAAAAATGTAGAATAGTCAAGGTACCTATTCTTGTAGGTGTAAAGTTATTTGTAGATCAATATCGCAAGATATGAAAGGAGTAATAATACATTTCATGTGTTATGTATTCTAGTTTTGTTGGTAGTTTGATATATGTAATGGTTTATACTAGACCAGACATTACACATGTAATGGGAGTTTTGTGAAGGCATATATCAAAACTAGGGAAGGAGCATTAGAAAATTGTAAATATGGTCTTTAGGTATTTGTATGGCACTACATATTAAGGAATTTTCTACCAAGGAAGGCATGTAGAAGGTAGAGTGTTGGAAATACATGGATTTCTTGATTCAGATTGTGTTGGAGATCTAGATGGTAGAAGATAAAGATTTACCAATTTATGTGTTTAACCTATTTAGAGTAGAAATTAGTTGGATGAGAAAGAGATAGTCTATAGTGGAACTCAACTACAATTATCGAATACATGGAAACTAGTCAAGCAAGTAAGGAATTTGTATGGTTACATAGATTATGTTCAGGTATTTGGTTTGTAAAGGAAGATGTGAGGTTATATTTTCACAAGAAAATTTCAATATTTGTATAAAATAACCCAACTTGTCATTATAATACAAATCATATTTATTTTAAGCATTTCTTTGTGACAAACATTGTTGAAGATAAGAAGGTGTTGCTATTAAATATGGACACTAAGAAAAATATTCTAGATTCATTAACAAAGTTTGTGAGCACTAAGAAATTTTGTTGGTGTAAATAAACAATGCGAATTGTTATCATTTAATCTTCTGACCCCTTTTATGCAAAGAAAACAAGTGAGAGAATGGTGGGTATATATTATATTCTCTATGGTTTTTACCACATACTTTTCTCTTTTGAAAATTGTGTGGCACACGATGTTTCAGCCCATAGTTTTCTAATTTTGGTTAAGGAATTAAGGTTATAATATAATGCAAGTATATGGATTATGGGATTTGGATTTTTTTGGATCCTCTTTTTGTATTATAAATAATGAATTTTATTGATGATAAAAATTAGAGGAGAGGCTATAAATATTTTTTTTGTTTTCCTAATTAAGGGTTTCTAGGGTAAATGTTTATATATTATATGTGATTGTCACTGCATACTTTTATATTTTATAAAGAATCCATGTATGCATTGCTTATTGTAAAGGTTTAAAACTTACAAATTATGGATTTTTCCTCTTAATTAATTTGAAACTAGAAGAAAATACATTAATAATAATTAACTTCCAAAGATATTGTTGATGTAGGAAGTGAGATTTTCCAATGAAGTAGGAAATCCCACCTATGAGTTATGTTCATACAAACCAAGATTTAATACAATATCAAATTGATTTTATTACAAAGCACATGCTTATATAACTTTACATTGTTGAGAACTACCTCAACAAACTAGGAGATAAATGCTCAACAAGCTCCTAGAAACTAGAAACTAGCAACTAAGTATACTAATGGAGGAGATTGAATAATTCTATCAACTATTTGTAAGCCTAAGAAAACCAAAGGGTTTAACATGTATATCCACAATAATAATATCTAAGTAAAAATAATTGGAGATAAACATACATGTGCAAATGGTAGGATACTAAAATCCCTATGAATTATATCTTAATTCATATTATTTCTTTATCACTTTACAATGATTAACACATCGGTATCATCATGTATCTATCCCTTTAACATGCCACTAAAAAATGTGACAAATTCCATGTTAGGAAAATAAGGCACTCAAGGAATAATGGTGTGAGTTGGTATCTATAGGAACCAATTTAAACCCAAGACACTACCTGCAACTAATCACTACAACCTAAACTATCTGCTTTAATTTAATCTATGTTGTAGGTTCACTAGCGATCTGGGAGGATCCAGAAATATAAGTGGCCTTGAATAGCTCAAAAATCAAAGTCATTATATGGAAGTGAAACTAGGACCATATCGTAGTGCTCTACATCCCAATCCCAACAGTGTGAACGACACTCAAATGTAAGTTTGTATGCTCAAGTTATAGCTGGTCAAAGTTCTAGTCAAACTTGGCCAACTGGTAGTCTTAACAAGGCAACAATTTGGCAGTGTCCCGATGCACGGAATCCGGCCACTAGAAGGGGTGAAATTGGTGCCTACTTAATTTTTCCAGTGACACTTATATTTCGGTGGAAAAAATTGAACTATAGAGTTTAAAATTAAAAAAATAATAATAAAATATGGGGTGGCAAGCTGCCACCCCCCCCCACTCTTCAACGATGATACTATATTATATATAGTGGGTGGGAAGGCCACCCTCGGCGAACCTGCCCAACCCGGTGGAACTACAACAATACATTACCGCATATGTATTAACCTCCAACCCCATTGGGGTCACGGTTACCGTAAACCCCGACTGTTTACATTACAAACAAAACATTACCGCATTCAAATAAAATTGTCAGACTTTATATGGGAGATGGGGGATTAGAAATTGGAACCTCCACCAACCTAAAAAACTCTGCTACCAATTGGCCACGAACTCAGCCTTTGGTGGATTTTCCCCTCCATATTTCTTAAATCCTCTCATTTTCCATACGACATAGCCCAACGGTGGAGAGCAAAGCAGAACCAGGAGCGGCCAAGGCTGGTGGAACCCTAAGCAAGGGAATCCACAAGATGCCAAAATGATTCCCTTAGACAAATTTACAATCGATTTTGTGCCAGAAATACATCCGTGCAGTATATTTCTCCAGCTCAGATCTACACTTTTAGGCCATCATCCGAATTGGAGGTATAAGGGTCATTTTTGTAAAAAATTGTTTGACGTAATTGATTTCTTTGATGCCACTTAATGAAAGAAGGCCTCCCCACTTTTGAGCAAGGCCCACTGAAATAGCCCACATTTAGTGAACTTCATAATCAAATCGTTGTGTCTTTGATATCATGTTTGCTTATGATTTTCGCTTCTTTACATGTGGTTTAAGTTACTTGGTTGATATTATCTTTTATATGCAATTTTGAATGCATACTTGAAGTTAAAAGATCTAGATCAAGTTTGGTAGCAGAATAGGTCTTATTGATGTGAATTGCATTAATTAATGCTAACCAGGAACAAGCTCTAAAAAGGTGAAAGAAAGCTAAAATCCTTTGATCCTGAAGTGGGGCATGCACCACGAAGACGGAACATGGCAGATGAGGATGCATGAGAAAAATAAGAGAAAAATTATCGCAAGGTATTCTTCAACATGGCAGACAAAGTTGACAAGTTGTTTTTAGAATATGAGAAGACAATCAAGCATGAGAAGAAAGAGCTCGAGGATCATGCATCGAAACACCATGAAGGTGGAGGAGGAGAACCTCCTTCGTCTCCATCCACAAGTGAAAGTTTTTCTTCTTTATTTTCTCATCATTCTAACATTCATCATAGAAATGCATCTAAGAAACCATTTTTTAAGCTGGATGTAAAGTTTGATTTGCCCACATATAATGGAGAATTTAATGCAGAGAAACTAAACTATTGGATTAGACAGATCGAGGTTTATTTCCGAATTCAGCAAATCAATGAGGATGATCCAAATATCAAATTAGCATCCCTTCAGCTAAGTGTCACCACTCTCGTTTGGTGGGAGGGAAATTTATAGAAAAGTAGCAAAAATTTGGGTAGTATCCTTTCTTCTTGGTCAAATTTTGTTTCTGCATTAAAAGATCAGTTTTATCCTTTGGGTTATCGACAAAAGACATTAATGGAATGGAAATATTTAAGACAAGGAAAGGGTAAAAATTTACAAATCTTCAAAGAAGAGTTTAGAAAACAAGCTTTGAATTTGAACGTTCCACTTTATTCACCTGAAACTGTAACAAAGTTTATTGGTGATTTACATAGTTACATCAGATGCTCTTTGTTATTATTTGAGCCTACTACTATTGATGCGGCCAGTGTGAAGGTCATTCACCTTGAAAGCAGGGGGAATAATGACAAAGAATATCATTCAACTAAATCATCTTTCAAACCTCATGATGGCAAGTTCAAGGGAAAAGGAAAGGGAAAGGACAAGAAAGTAGCTACAACCAATAAGGAGGAAGGAGAAAATCCATCTTGCACACATTGCAAGAAGGAAGGTCATGATGATGCGCATTTTTGGAAGTTGCATCCAGAGTTGAAACCAAAGAGATTTGGTGGGAATAACAAGAAAAATATGGTGGCAACTGCACAATAGGACCTTGCATATTATTATGGTGACTAGGCATTGATTACAGTAGTGGGCACTCAAGGTACTCTTTCTCTTCATGCTAGTCAAAATTCTGAATCGCATGCAAGTACAAGTATTTAAAATGAGCCCCTTGTTAATGAACAAAAGGGAATTGAATTGTTCCACATTAGAGTCATAATGAAACATACTAAAGTGGAAATATTGTTTGATCCGGGCTCACAAGAAAATTTGATTTCAAAATCCTTTTTTAAAAAGTTAGGATTAGAGACCAAGCGTCATCTGAAACTTCACCCTCTTTGTCTGGTGTGTGACAAATCCAAATTACATGTAACCAAGCAGTGTAGAGCTAGGTTTGTGATTGCATCCAAACTAGTTGATGAGGTTTAACTTGACTCTATTGTACCCTTGGATATCTATGGTATTGTATTCGGGCGTCTGTATTTGTATGACTAAAAGGCAGTTTTATTTCGCCATGAAAACAAGTATCATCTCAAGAAAGATGAGGTGGAAACATTTTTTGAGCTCATCGTACAAAAATTAGTGCTTGTCTTGTAAGTGCAGGTCAGATGAAGAGTTTGGTGAATTCCAGGAAAGGGTGCATGCTCATGGTTGTGATAGAAAAAGATGCAGAGACATCTTATGCTTTCCAAGGTTTTGATCCCACTCATAAAAAATAATTGTGTGAAATTTTTTCTAACTATGATGGGGTTTTTCAGGAACTAAGTGGGTTTCCTCCAAAGCGTGAGATCCAACATGAGATTCAATTGCAGTAGGATTCTCCTTTACCCAACATTGGTATGTACAGTTTGTCAACCGTTGAGATGGAGGAGATAAAGAAACAAGTGCAGGAATTGTTGAACCAAGGGGTCAAAAGACCAAGTTATTATCCATGTGGTTCACCTATCATGTTAGTGTTGAAAAAGGATGGCACATCGAGGATGTGCGTATATTGCGGGGAACTCAACAAAATAATGGTGAATAATCGGTACCCTCTCCCTTGAATTTATTATTTATTATATTAGTTGAAAAATGTGGTATATTTCATGAAACTGGACTTGTGCAGTGGCTATCATTAGGTCAGGATTGCAGAATAGGATGTATGGAAGACTGCATTCAACATGAAACAAGGGTTTTTTGAATGGTTGGTGATGCCATTTGGACTATGCAATACTCCAGCCACATTCATGAGGGTGATGAATGATATTTTCAGGCATTTTCTTGATGATTTTGTACTTGTCTATCTTAATGACATTATTGTTTACAGTAGGACATGGGATGATCATGAAAGTCGTGTTAAAAATGTGATTGATGTTTGGAAAATGAAAAATTGTATGTCAAAATGCCAAAGTGTGAATTTGGTAAGACCTTTTTGGTTTACTTGGGTCACATTGTCAGTGGTGGAAAATTAAAAATAGATACTTCTAAAATTGATGTGATTCTAAAGTGGCCTAAACTACCAATGTTACAGAGGTGTGTATATTTTTGGGTGTAGTACAATACTGGAGAAGATTCATTGCCAACTTATTTTTCACTGCATCCCCTTTACATGCATTGACGAGTGTGAAGCAAAACTTATAGTGGGGAGGAAAGCAACAAAAATCCTCTGATACACTGAAAGAGAAGATCAATATCGCACCATTTTTGGCCTTACCATTCCTCCAACAACCTTTTGATATCGAGATAGATACCAGTGGATATGCCATGGGAGAAATATTGATGTAACAAAGGAAACTTGTGTGTTACCATTAGAAGACATTCTCCCAAGATGTTGTGAACTATCCCACATATGACAAGGAGTTGTGTGCCTTGGTTCAAAGCGTGACGAAGTGGAAACACTATTTGGTCGACAAGGAGGCCATCATTCACACAGATCACCAACTCTTGCAGTATCTTCATTCACAGACCAAGCTTCAACAAGCACGTCATTTCAGATGGATGGGATTCCTTCAGTAGTTTCAATTGGTAATAAAATACAAGAAGGGAACCAACAAAAAAGTGGCAAATATGCTTTCGTGCCCTCCTATTTTTGCAACTATAGTTTTTCAAAATTCTTCTTTATCTTTCGAAATTTATGTTGAATAATATGTTGATGATGATGATTTTAAATAGATTTCTAAAAAAACTAATGCATGGATCGCAGGTGGATAATTATCACTTACAGTGAAAATTGTTGTACCATATTGGAAAATTTTGTATTGCCACCAATGAAAGCATATATGTAATCAGAGGCACATACCTCTATTATGTTAGGTTATTTTGCTGTAGAAAAGACTTTGTGTCATTTACATAGGTTTTTTTTTTTCCTCACATGAAAAATGTTGTGACTCGATATGTAAATGGATGTGTGTTTTGTTTAGTTTGTAAGACCACTAATAGAAAATTGGGGCTCTACACACCACTCCATGTTCTGAGTTGTCCATGGGAAAGTCTTTCAATGGATTTTTTAGGTAGTTTAACTTTGTGTAGGAGAGGTCATGACTATTTGTATTTCATTGTGGATCGATTTAGAAAAATGTGAGTATTAATGGCTTGTTAAAATAAGGTCACTACAGAGCATACCACTCATCTCTTCTTCCAATTTGTATAGTTCCATTTTGGTCTACCCACATCCATTGTGTGTGATCAATACTCTCATTTTCTTGGAGAGTTTTGGATGATTTTATGGACAATGATGAACACCAAGTTGAAGAGGAGCACGAAAATTCATCCATAGACCTATGGAAAAACAAAGGTTTTCAATCGCACAGTGATACAATTACTCCGAGGCTATTGTGGCAAGTATCCCAAGTTGTGAGACAAGCAACTTCCTTTTGTACAGCATGCATAAAACCAGGAAGTGCATTCATCCTCTAAAATCTCACCATTTGAGACATGATTTGGCTATTTTACAAATGATCCCTTAGACATGGTAGTTGGGAGAGATGAAGATTCCAATGGGCAAGATGACAGGGACAAAGCATGGAAGTTCATTCAATGGATACTAACAATTCACCAGGTTGTGCAGAAGAAATTGGAGAAAAGTCAAGCTCGATACAAAGCTCAACATGACAAGCACCAATTCAATCACCAATTCCAGATTGGGGACAAAGTGTGGCTCAACATCAGCAAAGACAGGATGAAAGGGGAAGGAAAGAAGTTGCAACCAATCCGATTTGGCCTATTCACCATATTAGACAAGTTTGGAGATAATGCTTTTCATCTCGATTTTCCAACATACATGAAAATGCATTCAGTGGTGAACGTTGAAAACTTGAAGCTTTATAAGCCTCCTTTGATCATGGACACCAAAGAGGTTGGAAATTTTCCTACAGTGGATGATTTTGCACCTGAATACTTGGACAAGCTACTAGAGGACATCATTCTCGACAGAAAGACCAAGACTTCATGGCGTGAAGACGTGGAGCATATTTGTATTGGTTTTAAAGGAATGCATCCAAGTAAGACTCAACGGATCAAAAATGATAGAGTGAGGGAGAAATTCCCTCACTTTCCAATTGACTGATAAATCTTTTGGTGGTCCAAAGCTCCTCAATGGGGAGGAATGGTTCGAGAGGATCCAGAAATACAAGTGGCCTTGAAAATAGCTCAAAACACAAAGTCATCATATGGAAGTGAAACTAGGGCTAGATCATAGTGCTCGTCGTCCTGATTCTAACGAAGTGAATGACACTCAAATTTGAGTTCGTATGCTCAAGTTATAGCTGGTCAAAGTTCTAGTCAAAATTGGCCAAGTGGTAGTCTTAACGAGACAACAATTTTCTATCATCTTGGCACATAGAATCTGACCACAGGAATGGGATAATTTGTCACCTACTTCATTTTTCCCGTGACCCTTATTTTTTAGTGGGAAAATTTGAACCATATAGTTTAAAAATAAAAAAAATAATAAAAAAATATGGGGTGGTGGGCTGCTACCCCTCAATAGTGATATTATATTATATATAGTGGGTGGGTGGGCCACCCCTGGTAGACCCACCCAACCTGGTGGAAACATAATAATACATTATCGCATATGTATTAACCATCAAACCCTATTTGGGTCATGGTTACTTTAAACCTCGACTGGTCACATTACAAAAAAACATTACCACATTCAAACAAAATCGCCATACTTTATATGGGATGCGGCGGATTCGAAACCGGAACATTCGCCGACCTAAACGACTCTACCACCAACGAGCCATGAGCTCAACCTTTGCTGGATCCACCCCTCCATATTACTTAAACCCTCTCATTTTCCATACGACGCAATCCAACGGTGGAGAACGGAGCAGAACCAGGAGTGGCCAGGGGCAATGGCACATTAAGCAAGGGAATCCACAAGATTTCAAAAAGATTCCCTTAGAGGGCCAGAAGTACCTGTGTTAAAATTTGACAATTTTATAATCGATTTTGCACGATTTCATGCCAAGAATCCATCCATGAAGTTTGTTTCTCCAACCTAGGTCTCCATTTTCAGACCATCATCTGAATTGGAGGTATTAGGGTCATTTACGTAAAAACATTGCTTGTAACTAATTTCTTTGATTCCACATGATGAAAGAAGGTCTCCCCAATTTTGAGCAAGGCCCATAGACATAGCCCACATTGGGATAACTTCCTAATCTAATCATTATGTATTTGATCTCATGTTTTCTTATGATTTCTACTTCTTTTCATGTGGTTTAAGTTACTTAGCTGACATGCTCTTTTATATTCAATTCTGAATTCATCCTTGAATTTAAAATATTTTGATCAACTAGTATTATGTTGCTAGATGTAGAAGTCTCTAGTTCTAGTGCCATGCTCACTTTTTCGAGTTTATTTTAATCTAATTATTATTATTATGCTAATATAACCTTAGATTCATCATGGGTGGGACTTCCATTCTAGAAGAATAACTCGTTGCTTCCTTGATTCGATCTACCAAAATTATTGGTACAAAATTCCTTGAGAAAAGTATGGTTTTAAAAAGAGCTAAATACATGCCCCATATGGACATGACATCCTCTAAGGAAAAAAAGAATTACATTATTCTACATGAAAAAGGATTAGTAGGTAGGTTTACATGCCTTTGGCATTGTCCTAAAGTAGCTGTAGAACAAATCCCACAAAATTGGGGTGTTCTAAGAAACATTACTTTGATTTATTGTATAAAATATTTCTATGTAAATTATTTTTAAAATCAAAGAAGACAGATACAGGATCTTCATATTTGGCCCCTAGTTCATGGGTTGCATGGGAATTTTCCTTTCCCACTGGTGTCTTAATTTTGATACATACATGAAAATCTCTTCAATTCTTATATGGATCATATTGTTACATCTTGTTGAAGATTGCAACAATAAATAGTGAAGGAGACATCCTGAAACATCATCCTTGATCCTAGTTGGAAAATAATCACCTAAACTAGGTGGGGACCACACAGGCTATTTTTAGGTGTATGTCTATTTTTAGACATGGTGAGCATATTCTATATGTAGCAGGAGGCTATTTGTAGATGGTTGGTCAAATGTGAAAAATAGATGAAATTCTATTTCTAGAAGATTGGGCGAAGTCTATTTATAGATCGTCGATCTAAAAATAGATGCGTGTCGATTATTATTAGCTCTTAATAATAATCAGACTCTAAACAACAACTTATTCTCTTGGAGCACTTTAGTTCAGTGCACAGATGTGGCACATCAGCTGACAGAAGGAATTACACAATTTCTAAGGGTTTACTGGAGCTATTTCATGGAGGACTCAGTTAGAACTCAAGTGGTAGAGTTATGACACAGTTGGGAGAAGTAGTTATGGAGTTGTATTCAGTTTAACTCAGTTAGACTTAGTTGAGCTAGTTGTATCTAATCTAACTGAATGATACACTAGTGAGAGTGGAGTGAATTAATTAGTTAATTAATTCACAAATAATAACTCATTAATCAACTGAAAAATACAGCAGTTGACTACAGTGCATGGCAGTTTCAGTGGAGACCAGTGGAGAGAAAGGTGAAAGGGCAAGATAGACTATTTGTTGTGACCATAGTGATGCATGAATTGCATCTACATATACATTGGAGTTTCCAATGATAATCATGCAGTCAAGGAGAGTGGGATTGCATCGAATTGGTATTTGTAATCAGCTTGGATTCCACAGTGGAGGCAGGCTAGCAGGAGGGTTGAGATTGGTGCATGGATTTGCAGATTTCTTCTATGTTAGTGTGTCACGATTGTATTGTACTGAGAGCTTGATGTACTAGGCTTTGTATGAGATTGTTACATGATCTCCATGATACATAATATATGATAGTTTGGGTTTTCAGCTTCAGGATTTCTCGTTAAACAACTGTGTTATGTGTGTTTTTATTGCTTCATGTGTTTTTCAATTGTTGATTAAATTTCCGCAAGAATTATAGTGGAAGGATTTTGTATTTAGCAAGAAGATAAATATTGTTAGATCAGGAGAGTCCGGATATATACATGCATATTGTATATATAATTTCTACATGGTATCAGAGCATTGTTGATTGAAGATTGCAATTGTGAAGTGAGTTTGTGCTGGTGGAAAATTCGAATTTGCTGCAGGAGTTTCTTGGTGCAAGAGTTGAGTATACATTGAAATGTCTTTCAAAGGGTTGCAGTTGGAGTATGCACTCAAGGGAAAATCTAACAACATAGCCTGGAAGGACAGGATGGAGGCAGTGCTTGAAGATAATGGCTTGAAGGAATTCATCGAGAGAGATTTTCCTAAGCCCACTTTACCGGATGCTGCAGTACTTGACGCATGGCAAAAGAAATTAACAAGGGTGAGGAGGATTCTGTTGGAAGGTGTAAGAGACCATATTGTCTCAAGACTTCATGGGAAAGCCACTCTATATGCTATGTGGAAGGCTTTGACAGATGTTTTCCAAAGTAGAAGCGACCAGAGGAAGTTGGCGCTTAAAGACAAGCTCAAAAAAATAAAAATGAAGAAGAATCTTTATAGATTTGATGTAGATGGGATTTCTACGGAGCTTCCTACTGTTGGGAAGTGTGAGAAAGACATGGAATTGAAGCTTGAGAGGGATCAGGATTTGCATGCAGGTAAGAGTGAACCTCGGGATGTGGAGCAGCCACAAGATGAGGATCATGGAGTGGGAGCAACCACTCATGCAAAGAAATTTTGTGCCAGATGGGTAGAGGGAGTGCATGCAGCTATACCACGAAGTGAGAGGTGGGGCGACATGCATGAGTAATCCCAAGAGGATATTTCTGGGCAGGATTCATTGAGATGGTGTGCATCTCATGAATTGAACCTGGCTACGAGGAGCCCACAGAGCAGCTGTTAGTATGAATCTTTCGTCGGAAAAAGACCACTTTAGCTACGCATAAAAAATAGCCCTAACATCAATTATGGCTGCCAATATCTTTAAATCTGTAGTTAGGTGATCCAAATAAAGCTGCACAAATCCATATCTAAGCATAAAAGACATTAAGCAGTGAAAATAAAATGTTGCTCCATGCATCCAATAGACAAGACAAGAACAATATATTTGAAAGAATTTTTATATTAAAAAGGGGCACCTGAGAGGAAAACAAGAAAGGTGTTTCCAATTCTCCTCAATGGGATGGGTTCTTGAAAGTCCTCAGCATTTCAGATCTAAAATTTCTCTCTCTTGTTGGTGTAGAAAACCCGGACAAACATAGAACTCAAGGGAGCTCACAAAGCAAATGATGGAGAATGTGACAATGATAATGGCTCAAAGTCAGACCAAGGATATAGATCCAGAGTGATCTAATGCAATGAAAGGTGACTAATGAATGGGGAAAACCCTTCTATTTATAACAAAATATTATGGCGATCTAGAACTTGGTGCATGAATAAAATATTATTAATCAAATTCTAGAACCACCCTTTAGGAATATTTTGTTATATTTGTTGGAGGGAAAAGGATTTTTGACTTGGGTCAATTCCTTTATTTATAAATAATAAATAAATAAATGATTTATTTATTATTTTAAGGAATGGTGGGAATATAATTAAATAAATAATGATTTAATTAATTATTTATAAATGATTTAGTCAAATTCAACTAGGAATATTATTAAATAAGGATTTAAATAACTTATTCCTAGGAAATAATCGAATAAATAATGATTTAATTAATTAATTTCCTTGTTTTAGGTTAAATATGACCAGGAAATATAAAAAAACGTAGATTTATTTAATGTTTCCCCATGGGGTTTTCTGTTTAGACCATAAACAACTTAATAAAGGTGGTTTACTAAGTTATTTTTCATAGTGAATGTGATTTTACTTGGGGTAAAATTGGTCTTACTTGGTGTACTTGGGTCCATCTAATAACAATAGATTAGATGACCAAAAAATGGTGTAACAATGGCAGTAGCATGATCGGTGGATTGATGTAGGTAGATCAAAGTAGGTGTCGGATGCGCAGGTGCGGTTCGGAGAGTTGACGGCAAGTGCGAAGTGCATGGGTGCGAGTTCAACAACGCGGTGGTTCACGAAAGCATGTCGTTTGATGGTCGCAATCGAAGACTTTGATGACAAATGCATTATCTTGATTGAGTTTTTTGGAGCCTTTCGGTTTCGAAGTGTTGCGGACAGAGTTAGAGGTAGATGCATTTAGTTGCGGAGACGCTGGCAAAGGTTGCAGGGTGAATGCATGGCGTTGCATGTCGCATGAAAAAACATTCATTTCTTGTTGAGAGGGAGTGTTGAATATTGCAACAAGAAATAGTGAAGGAGGCATCCTGAAACATCATCCTTGATCCTAGTTGGAAAATAATCACCTAAACTAGGTGGGGCCCACACAGGCTATTTTTAGGTGTATGTCTATTTTTAGACATGGTGAGCATATTCTATATGTAGCAGGAGGATATTTGTAGATGGTTGGTCAAATGTAAAAAATAGATGAAATTCTATTTTTAGAATATTGGGAAAATTCTATTTATAGATCGTCAATCTAAAAATAGATGCATGTCGATTATTATTAGCTCTCAATAATAATCAGACTCTAAACAACAACTTATTCTCTTAGAGCACTTCAGTTCAGTGCACAGATGTGGCACATCAGTTGACAGAAGGAATTACACAATTCCAAAGGGTTTACTAGAGCTAATGCATGGAGGACTTAGTTAGAACTCAAGTGGTAGAGTTATGACATAGTTGGAAGAAGTAGTTATGGAGTTGTATTCAGTTTAACTTAGTTAGACTCAGTTAAGCTAGGTGTATCTAATCTAACTGAATGATACACTAGTGAGAGTGGAGTGAATTAATTAGTTAATTAATTCAAAAATAATAACTCATTAATCAACTGAACAATACAACAGTTACCTACACTGCATAGAATTTTCAGTGGAGACCAGTGGAGAGATAGGTGAAAGGGCAAGATAGACTATCTGTTGTGACTATAGTGATGCATGAATTGCATCTACATATACATTGGAGTTGCCAATGATAATCACGTAGTCAAGGAGAGTGGGATTGCATCGAATTGGTCTTTGTAATCAACTTGGATTGTGCAGTGGAGGCAGGCTAGCAGGAGGGCTGAGATTGGTGCATGGATTTGCAGATTTCTTCTATGTTAGTGTGTGACGATTGTATTGTACTGAGAGCTTGATGTACTAAACTTTGTATGAGATTGTTACATGATCTCCAAGATACATAATATATGATAGTTGTGGTTTTCAGCTTCAGGCTTTCCCATTAAACAACTGTGTTATGTGTGTTTTTATTGCTTCATGTGTTTTGCAATTGTTGATTAAATTTCCACAAGAGTTATAGTTGAAGGATTATGTATTTAGCAAGAAGATAAATATTGTTAGATCAGGAGAGTCCGGATATATACATGCATATTGTATATATAATTTCTACACATCTGTCTTTTTTTTTTCTAGGGAAATTACTCTAAAATTATTAGATACAATTTGGGTCATTACATTGAACTTGTTGAACCAAATGAGAACATTTGCACTTGTAATATAATTTATGTGGAAATAGATGTTGAAAATGACTTATCAAAGGTGATTCAACTCAACTTGAAGGGAGAGAACCATATTCAAGCTCTTGATTATGAGAAGATCCTTTTTAAGTGCAATTTGTGTCATGAAAATGGTCACTTTGCTTAAAATTTTAGAAGTAGAGAAAAGACACATACTTCTTCTAATAAAGGTCCTCCTCATATTAGTATTAAACAATAACCATTCAAGTTTCAAATAGCCAAGGGGACTTATCTTGGAGAAAGGCCTCAATCACATTCATTCAACCTCTCCAACAACAACTTTGAAGTATTAAAAGCTCATGGGGATGAGGAAGAATAATCGATAGATATTGGTTCCTTAAAGTTTATCTTAGATATTAAATTTGGACCATCAACAAAATATAACATCAAAATAGAGAACATATATCCAAATAATAAGCATGGGATCTAAATTGAGGTAATTTTGGTAACTCCATAAGAAAAGATATCAAAATCAATAAAAAAGGAATTAAAAGGTTAAAATAAGAAAGAGGGGGAGGGTGTTATTACTCCTAATGTGATTGCTTCTCCTTTCTTTGCAAAAAATTTAAAGAAATATTCATATCCTTTCCCTCCCTTATCAATAGGTAGGAAACAAATCCAAGAAGGAAGAGAGAGAAAAGAAGATGTAAAAGTCTTAATAGGTACTTGGCAAGTTTTAAACTCCATCAAGTTTAGTGGGGGAAGGGTTTCACTTAAAAGTTAAATATGTGTTGTTTTTACATTATTTTATGCAAAAAAATTGTAAGAATTTATCTTGTACTTAGAAAATTAGTACGACTACATTAAGGAAAGTATAGAATAAGATTTTTCCCTCTCATCATTTTGTGGTGAGAATGATTGTTTTTTTTATATTGTTATTTTCCCATGTCTAGAATTACTAGTAGAGGAAATTTCAGCCTAAAAGTGGCCTCTCAAGGAAAAATAATAAAATAATAGTTAAAATAATAAATTACGAGTTATGAATTTTGGAGGGGGAAAAAAAAACTATTTTTTTAATTGTATTTTCGGCTTATCTCCTTATAGGTTTACTCAAATTTCAAGTTTAGACATTCATTAGATGTGGAATTCAATTTCACATCCAATGAGTACCCATTATGCATACTTTTGAGAAGACCCACATTGATAAAAATTGCATATACATTTAAAAATGTGTTAAAACACGTTTTTTTAATGTATCTCCAATTTTTA
The DNA here is from genome assembly GCA_034641835.2 of Pinus albicaulis. NCBI lineage: Eukaryota > Viridiplantae > Streptophyta > Pinopsida > Pinales > Pinaceae > Pinus > Pinus albicaulis. The sequence goes on from CM076577.1 coordinate 1,162,424,982, forward strand.
TCAAGGTGGGTCTTCTAAAAAGTATGCATAATGGGTACTCGTTGGATGTGGAATTTAATTCCGCATCTAATGAGTGTATAAACTTGAAATTTCAATAAACCTATAAGGAGATAAGCTAAAAATACAATTAAAAAAAGTAGTTTTTCTTCTTTTCCCTCCAAAATATTTACATGTACCTCTTTTTAAATTTAAAGCATTTTGATTGGTTTACATATTATGACATAGAAATTACATGAAAATTTCATGTGCACTTTTAGGCTGAAATTTCTTTTAATAGGCTAAAATAGACTTTTGTTGTATCTTCATTATGAGCACTTGTTGCATTATTTTACCTAATGCAAATATCTATAAATTCTTGTTTAAAAAAAATGTGACAAATTCCACGGGCAGAACTTTTCTTTTGTAGTGTTTCATGTTGATAGGATTTAATTATTATCACTTATTGAAAAAAACTATTCTAAGTTAAATGGTAAAATAGTTGGTATTTACAATGGAAAAAACTATATAAAATTTCCACCTATGTGCCTATATAATTGGCTACTAAGTTCATAGCAACTATAAAATGATTAAAATTAACAACCCAACCCCACCCACAATTCTATAATCTCAAATGACTCTAGCCTATGAAAGAAATTCACATTACCAAATCATGCACTTTTCATTACGCATATACCATTGAAGAACAAAGTAGTATATAATGTCACATTTCCAAAGATTTCTTGTTAAGTCCCTATATTAATAGTGTAGTCCCTTATTGTTGTTATTGTAACCCCCTTATTGTTATTATTGTACCCCTGTAACCCCCATATTGTTATTATTGTGCCCTTAAATTATTATTGTTAGGTCGGCTAGGATTACATTGTGGCCCATTAGGATTACATTGTGGCCCCATGGACTCCTATATATAGAAAGGAGGTTTTGTAATTTGTATCATCCAAGAATTTTTCATTTATGTAATGTATTGGAGGTTTCCCCCTCGAAGTGGCTTGTTTCTAAGGCGTTGATATCTCTTTTCTTCTATTTTTGGAGCTGGTTACACACCATTTGGTATCAAAACTTGGGATTCTAGGGTTTCGCTGCTCCAAACAGGTCATCATGGAATTTTCGCTATAATGTTTTTTCTATGAAGGTTCAAAAGCTGAAATTTTTAGAGTGCGAAGCCGAAATCTTGAGGAACATCGGTGCAAAAATTTAGAGCTTGGTTCGCAATATTTTCAGAGATATGATCTGTGGAAGTTAGGTCTTTTTGCAGGCTCCTGAATTTCACTTAAAAAGGTCATCGCGGAATTTTCGCTATAATGTTTGTTCTACAAAGGTTCAAAAGCTTAAATTTGTAGAGTGTGAAGCCGAAATCCTGGAAAAATCATCGCAAAATTTCAAAGCTTGGTTTCCAATAGTTTTGGAGATATGATCTATGAAAGTTAGGTCTTTTTTAGGCTCTCGGATTTCATCTCAAAGAGGTGATTGTGGGAAAATATTCATAACTCTCTCTCTGAGCATCAAATTGGAATTATGTAAAAATTATCTGCAAGTACACAGGCTGTAGTTTCCTTTCTACCAATTTCAGAGCCAAAGGAAGAAACAGTGACACGTGGCAAGTCGTACAAGTTCGTTCTACTGAACCAGTCCATAATTAGGTCATCGTAGGAGATTGGGCACAACTTTGTCTTCAAGAATCCAAATCAGGTCAGACACATAAATTTTATAAGTCATAATTTGAAATGTGATTCTTAAAATTAAAAAATTTGCATTTCAAATTAATATCTATTCTAAACATTTATGAAACAAAACTAAAATTATTTTTATTAAGTATCTAACTAATTGTATCAACAAAATAGTTACACTCATCCGAATATCCTCCATGCCATAAGAATTACACTCATCCAAATATCCTCCATGCCATAAGAAATAGTAAAATTCGACTTTCTTGTTAAGTTAATCTTAAAATTGATATTGTTACATTATTTCCTAATAAACCTCTATATCATCATTCTTTGCCATAAGAAATAGAGAAATTCAACCATAGATACATAATCTCTTATAAAATATATATATACACTCAAAAGACACAAGACACAGTCAAGATAGTCACACTCACCCAGCTATCCTCTAGGTCACAACACAATAAATATTCTCCATGTCACAACGAAATAAATAAAAATAGTTTCCAACATTAATGGAGGATTAGATGTTAAAAAATATTAGTGAAGTGCTAGTGATAATTTTGATATTGTTCTCAAAGCGTTGTTGCCCAATCGACCTATGTAACATCATTCCTTGCCATAGAAACAAGGAAATTTAACAATTGATGCATGATCTCTCAAGGGGAATAGTCTATTCCTAGAATTATGCAAAGAGAAGATGAATTAAAAAATATATGTATGGAAAACATAAATTTTTAAATGTATTATTAACCCAAATGAAAATGAGTAGTTGATAAAAACGAATACCTATATATAAAAGAAGGCGTTGTTACTAAGAAATATGGAATTACATAATTTTTAAATGTATGCAACATATTTAAATATAATTTAAATAGGAATACTTGTCATAATAGGTTCAATATGTATCATTCTTTCAACCTTATTCGAAGATTGATTTGCTGCTTGGTTAATATATTTATGTCAGATGTTAATGGATATTCTTCATCTACCTCTCAAGTCTATAGTGACCTAGCTGTCTGCCATCTCAAAGTAGCCACTTGGATCACCATTAAAGAGTCGGTTAGCTCTATAGAAGAGAATTCAGATCGGGTACAGTTAATCCCGATCTTGAATCCAAAGGAGCTTCAAGCTGAAGCAAGAAAACAGGGAACCCAATTTTTGCATTTGGGTTGTGTGAGAGTTGGTATTCATGCACTTGTACATCCAGGTGTAGATGCATATGTGTTAGCTACTGTAAGGGATCTAACACATAATAAATATACAGATTCATTAATTGGGGGGATTGTTGCACCTTTTTCAAATGGTCTGGTGTGGTTTGATTGTTATCCCAACTTCTCAGTGTCAATCACTGATGAAACTCTGGCAGATATACTACAGCTTCAAATCCAAACAACGGGATTTGATATGAGGAAGAAAAGACAAAATATTTCCATTCAGTTTCGGGGTTGTTTTCGCCATACCTCCACAATGTTTCCTGCAGTCCTCCATGCACCGAGCCGAGAGTCAAAAACCAGTGTCGTTGTCCTGACTGATCCCAAAAATCAGAAAATTGAACATTAGGCCATTAAGTGGGAATATCTCACTTTCCCAGAACACTGGACAATGCCAAATCCTAAACCTCTCGCTGTACAGAAAATTACCTCTGCCAACATCACAAAAAACCAATCCTCTGCTACCCTGTCATTCCCCAGAAGATCAACCATTGACAGACAAAGGATTGAGACAGAATCTAAAAATTCTCCCCGGTATATAGCTCTAGATTGTACAGATACAGGTTGTAGTTCTATTGTATCAAATTGTAGTCATGTTGCTTTGTTTGAGTATGCTCATATTGTAAATTTCCAGCCCCTGAGCGTTATATGTCCTCAGTGTAGCCAACAAGTTAATTTGCAGAGTCTAGCCTATGCTGTTCTTCATAAGAACCATAATGTTAGGACTGGTGAAGCCCCTCCTGCAACTTCATCTAACCCTTGTCCTAATCCAAAGTGCTCAGACATTCCATTCCCACATGAGGATGAGCATGTTCTCATGATGCATCTTGTGCCAACATTGGAAAATGAAGATCCTCGGCTCACAGCAATTTTTGCTAATATGAGACCTGCAAATAGTCCGAAGTATGGACTCGACTATATTGAACAAGCTAAAAAGCTGATCCCAGAATGCAGATTCAAGGATCTGCCACCAGGTGTTAAGAGACCATCAGTTCTAGAAATCCACAAGTTTTATACTTTAATGGATGGTTGTTCTAAACACCAGATCCTTGCTCAATGGATGAAGTAGATGATAAATTGGGATCTGTTTACCCATCCACAGGCTGATAAGTTTTCTAAAGTCTTCCCAGGAGAAGAGAAAAGGAAGATGGCAGAAGAATGGAAATCATACATGGAAGAGAAAAATGTATGGATTTCCTTTTATTCTTGGAAGAAGATGTTGTTCTCATGGCTGATACTGTAGCCTCTTCTTCACATGCCTGGCAAGGACCAGACAATAGTAAAATAGAGACCTCCACTTCATATCCTCCCTTCAAGAGCATTGTCCTAGGTGAAGGAAAAAATCAAGCAAGTGCATATCCTCTGGTTCAGAGATATACTGCAGCAGTTGGGATTGAGGGTAGAGTTCAGAAAGTGAGTGAGCAGGTGAATTGGAAAAACATTGCACTCACTGGTCTTGAGAAGAATGTTGCCAAAACTGCCCTGGTTAAAGATCAGATTGATAATGTACAGGTTTCCATTAATGATGTAAATAATGTCTTAAATTCAGTCCAGTATGATTTATCTGTAATTAGACATATTTCATAAAATTCTGTTCAGAAATTTGAGGATGTAGAGAACTGTATAGTTGAACAATCCATCTCTACTCGGCATTCAGTTTCTAATCTGTCTGATAAGTTAGACAGGTTGAGTTTGAAGAAGTCGGATAAGCCAATTCCGACATCATTTTTAACTAAGGGAAAAATCATACACACTCATGAACTTAGCAGTCCTATTTCTAAGTTTCCACAGCTTTTCCCTAAAGAAGTTGTAAAGCCATCTGAGTCTAAGACAGAAGAAAAATCTGAGAGAATAACCATTCCCTCTGTTTTAGAAGAATCAGATTCTGAAAAATCTGTAAAACATGCATTCCCCATCTACGAGCCCTTAGAGCCTCAGTTCACAAGACCTGCAGCCCCTGATTTTTATGGTGCGGGTAGACTCCCAGCCAGAGATACTTTCCATGAGGGAAGTCATAAGGAGTGGAACATTGATGGCCTTTCTGCAGCACAGATCAGACAAGTTCTTGATCAAATGATTGTTGAATATAAATTGATGTGTGTTGAGGGTAAGAGTGAATTTCAAGCCTGCAAAACTCTCATTGCTTGTTTTACAGGTACATTAGCCAGATGGTGGGAATTAGAATCATCCCCTGAATATGGTGTTGCTAATATTGTATTGCCATAACTTGCATGTCATTTATTTCTCTGAAACCAAAAGAATCATCAAATTTACCTTCTGCAACCATTACTTCTGGAAGTGTTTCAGAGTGTAGAGTATAGTTGACATGTCTCCCTGAGATAGATGTAGAGGGCTATTGAACTGGTGCAGCCTTCCTTGGCTATGAAACTTGGTGTTTCAGGGCAGCAATCTCGGCTTTCATGGAAGAGATTTCATATTTTGTGTTGTGTATCTCCCTACTCACCTCCCCCAAAGTGAGTGTGCGAACTTTGCTACTGTTGTGTTGGAGATACGATTTTGTGTTTCGGTCGTAAGAAGCATCAACAAAATTAGGCTTCTTACCAGAGGAGGAACTGGATGGACCAGTACTATGCTGCATGTAAGCTTTGAGCATGGCAGCTTTGAGATCACCTTCCTCAAGGGCACGGATTTGAGAAAACAACTTCATTTCATCTTCATCAAGCTGCGCCATGAGGACTTTGAGCTTCGGCTCTGGCTCTTCTGGAAAAGAGTCATCGGAAGAATAGTCTGATTCAGAATCAGAACAAGCACAATTTTCTGGATCAGAACATTGACAATACATGTGGACTTCTTCATCAGAAGAGGAAGAGAAATATGAAGAAGAATACTCAGCAGAGGAGGCAACAACATGTTGATGTAGATGAAGTGTTCTGGGTTGGTTATTACAATCTGTTGTCTTATGGAAAGAAGAATGACAGTGAGCACATCTAGGTTCTGTTTTGACAGTGGTACTTGTAGATGGCTGTTTGTTTTTCTGAGATTTCTTACCTAGACCTCTTTTATACTCTAGAGCTGTTGGGCAGAGGTTTGAGGTATGACCAGGCTGACCACACAACCAACAGACTACTTCATTCATTCTAGAAACCTTGGCATCACGAGGACGGATGTCATGGGGCTGGTAATAATGGGTCTTAGGATTATACCTGTAGTATCCTTTCCTTCCTTTATGCTGTCTTCTTTCTTTCAGTTTTTTGAGTTCTCTTCTTTTTCCCGAACTCAGTCTGTAAGTAGAAGGCCGACTACGCTTCTGTGCCTTCTTTACTGGTCTTTTGTGCTTTCTACGCTTTACCAGAGGGTCATCAACAGTTATGCCATATCTACTGCAGAAAGATTTAGTACCAGGAAGTCTATTCAATTTGTCTATAGAATTTTGCATCTTTGAACTGGTACAAAGAGGAATCAGACCTTTAGTAATAATACTATCAAAATCTCCCCAAAGATAAACTTCCATTGGTAAGGGGAAAGCATCTTGCATCTTCAGAATGTCTACCAGCTTGGATGGTAGAGCTGCAAGATAAAATTGTTTCCACAATATGTTCTTGGGATCTTTCACCAAGAATATCCTTTCTATCCAATCTCTGTGGAAATCTTCAAACTGATTTATATTATTGCACTTCAGATTCATTAGGATAAGCTCATTCTTATCTGTTAGTGCAAATTCTGCTCCACAAAAGTGTTCTTGAATTAGTGCAGTGAGTGCACCAATCATATTGTTCTGTGGAGTACCATCATCATTAAATCTTATATCTCCCTGTTCATCTTTGAGCACCTCTTGCTCCATCTTTGCAATCATAACAGGGGATGATTATAATTCCCACCAACTGGCTAATGTACCTGTAAAACAAGAAATGAGAGTTTTGTAGGCTTGAACTTCACTCTTACCCTCAACACACATCAATTTATATTCAACAATCATTTGATCACGAAATTGTCTGATCTGTGCTGCAGAAAGGCCATCAATGTTCCACTCCTTATGACTTCCCTCATGGAAAGTATCTCTGGCTGGGAGTCTACCCGCACCATACAAATTAGGGGCTGCAGGTCTTGTGAACTGAGGCTCTAAGGGCTCGTAGATGGGGAATGCATGTTTTACAGATTTTTCAGAATCTGATTCTTCTAAAACAGAGGCAATGGTTATTCTCTCAGATTTTTCTTCTGTCTTAGACTCAGATGGCTTTACAACTTCTTTAGGGAAAAGTTGTGGAAACTTAGAAATAGGACTGCTAAGTTCATGAGTGTGTATGCTTTTTCCCTTAGTTAAAAATGATGTCGATGAAGCATCCAGAGCTATTCCAAACTCAGCACTCTAACTTACCGATTAGGCGGAATGCTGATAAGATGGATTTTGAGCTATACAGTTCTCTACATCTTCAAATTTCTGAACAGAATTTTCTGAAATATGTCTAATTACAGATAAATCACACTGAACTGAATTCAAAACATTATTTACATCATTTATGGAAATTTGTACACTATCAATCTGATATTTAACCAGGGCAGTCTTTGCAACATTCTTTTCAAGACCAGTAAGAGCAGTATTTGTCCAATTCACCTGCTCACTCACCTTCTGAACTCTACCCTCTATTCCGACTGCTGCAGTATCTCTCTGAACCAGAGGATATGCATTTGCTTGATTTTGTCCTTCACCTAGGACAATGCTCTTGAAAGGAGGATAGGATGTGGAGGTCTCAATCTTGCTGCCGTCTGGTCCTTGCTAGGCATGTGAAGAAGAGGCTACAGTGTCAGCCATTAAAACAACATCTTCTTCCATTTTCTTCTTCCAGGAATAAAATGAAATCCATACATTTTCTTCTTCCATGTATGATTTCCATTCTTCTGCCATTTTCCTTTTCTCTTCACGTGGAAAGATTCTTGCAAACTCATCAGCCTATGGATGGGTGAACAGATCCCAATTTATCTGTCTGCTTCATCAGTGAGTGCCGATACGGGTGTTTGGGAACAATATATTTACCATCCGTTAAAATTATAACTTATAAAACTTGTGGTTCTGGGGCCGATAGTCTCTTAACACGGTGGTAGATCATGAATGCGTGGGATAGACTTGTAGTTTGTTCAATATGCCTGGGTCCATACTTGGACTATTTGCAGGTCTCATATTAGCAAAAATTGCTGTGATCCGAGGATCTTCATTTTCCAATGTTGGCACAAGATGCATCATGAGAACATGCTCATCCTCATGTGGGAATGGAATGTCTGAGCACTTTGGATTAGGACAAGGGTTAGATGAAGTTGCAGGAGGGGCTTCACCAATCCTAACATTATGGTTCTTATGAAGAACAGCATAGGCTAGACTCTACAAATTAACTTGTTGGCTACACTGAGGACATATAACGCTCAGGGGCTGGAAATTTACAATCTAAGCATACTCAAACAAAGCAACATGAATACAATTTGATACAATAGAACTACAACCTGTATCTGTACAATCTGGAGCTATATACCGGGGAGACTTTCTACATTCTGTCTCAATCCTTTGTCTGTCAATGGTTGATCTTCTGGGGAATGACAGGGTAGCAGAGGATTGGTTTTCTGTGATGTTGGCAGAGGTAATTTTCTATACAGCGAGAGGTTTAGGATTTGGCACTGTCCAATGTTCTCGGAAAGTGAGATCTTCCCACTTAACGGCCTGATGTTCAATTTTCTGATTTTTGGGATCAATCAGGACAACGACACTGGTTTTTGACTCTCGGATGGGTGCATGGAGGACTGCAGGAAACATTATGGAGGTATGGCGAAAACAACCCCGAAACTGAATGGCAATATTTTGTCTTTTCTTCCTCATATCAAATCTCGTTGTTTGGATTTGAAGCTGTAGTATATCTGCTAGAGTTTCATCAGTGATTGACACTGAGAAGTTGGGATAACAATCAAACCACACCGGACCATTTGACAAAGGTGCAACAATACCCCCAATTAATGAATCTGTATATTTATTATCTGTTAGATCCCTTACAGTAGCTAACACATATGCATCTACACCCGGATGTACAAGTGCATGAATACCAACTCTCACACAACCCAAATGCAAAAATTGGGTTCCCTGTTTTCTTGCTTCAGCTTGAAGCTCCTTTGGATTCAAGATCGGGATTAACGCTGCCCGTCTGGTCCTCTTCTACTCAAACTACTTGAGCTCTTTAAGCAGTGATCCTGGTGAATTTTGCTTTGAGATGCCAGGACACCTGAGTCACTATAGGCGAGAGGCGGATGTTTTGAGAGCAAAAACCCATACGGCAGGTTCTACCTCATATATAAATGATCGAGACTCATTTGTTACTCTACTACTACTACTAGCAAACATGTCTCTGAGTGGGTTTTGTTCAGTTCTATCTTTCTCCTCTAATTCTCTGTAAGAGACTGATTTAGACATAGATGAATCCATTTTCGATTTTTAAAGAGAGACGGATTAAGTACGGACCTTTCTCGAACCAGTCGCGAACACAGACTTACTGGATCTGATACCAATTTCTAGCAGAGGCTTCTCAACAAGCTTGCTTGCTGCGCTCAGGCAGACTTGGCCTTGTTAGTTTCTCCTTTATCTTCTCAACACCGCTCTATGTGAACCCAACGATGAACCCATACACGAACCTACTCCCAAATTCACGCAACTGACGGCCTTCTTCGCGGCTTCCCTTCGCCTTTAATGGCCTTGGCGTCCCTCAATGGTTTGGCGAACCTCTGGCGAACCTCTGGCGAACTTTCAAGAGTATGAGAAGATAAACAGTATCTAACAGCAATTATAAATGCACAGAGTTACAATACTTAAATGCGGAACTGATGAACTTTCTCTCTTTATTAATAGCAGAATGTTTTCACAATCAGATTGATTTTAGTTTTGCAAGTCTCTGTATCAGAGATGGACTGTAATGGCTTTTACCGGACTGGTGCAACTCAATGAATGAGCATGCAATACCAGAGGCTTCCTGGCCAAATTACAGACTCTGTCTCAGATATTATATCACACAAACATAAATATACAGACTCAAACTATAGAACTGGCTACTTTAGGTTCTGATCTATGCCGAGCACATAGACCCGCAGGCTTCTCAGTTCTCCTAAGGACTGTGAGTCAAGACTCCGTGATGCAAGCAGATCGCAAAGAATTGCGCAGATGCAGAGCAGGGAGCAAAACTCAGACTCAAACATACAAATGCAAAACTAAAACTCCAAATGCCGATGGTTACAAATGAGCCTTACCCTTCCTTATATAGATTGGAAGAGGGGACAAACATTCCTGTAGACCTTCGGATTATTGATACTTGGAAGGCGGATCATCGTTTTCGGGTAACACATAATGTGACATACGCACGAAAATTCGACCTTACGACAACTACATGTGAAGGTGGGTGAATTATACACAGTGGATGCCTTTGAGTACAAGGCCCACGACGAAACAAGACGATTAACTACAGAGATGATGCTTTTCGAACAGATGAAAAGCCCTCAAGAAAAGCTCTGTCACTATAGACTCGTGACTAGGTACCATTATTACACAGGGAGAACCTTTTTAGTGGGGCTCCCGTGGACCACTTGTACTGGCAGATGTAGGAGGATCTAAGATTGTGGCATCAGGGTATCTGAATTTGCCGTAGAACTCGTCATCCCATGCTTTAATGTAGATACGTCAGACGATCATGGGCTTATTAAGGATAATCTAATGCTTAATCTTAGTCATTACTAACCATGGATAGTGCATTTGCATATAGGACTTCAGAATTGGATTTATCATTTTAAGTTCAAGTCCTGTAATTTCTCCTACTGTTTGGCATGGATAACATTCTCCAGCTGGACCTTCGAGACAATCAGTGCATTGTCTATGAAAATAAGTCTCATAATAGTTTGGATCCATGCTGAATGGACTTACACCATAATGATACCACCATTCAGATAACCATGGTGCAACTGGTTCTCTTGAATTTATCCATGTAGGGGAGAATTTCAGCTTTGTATAGTGGGTTTCTTCTCGTCCATCTTTATTTAATAAGTCCCACCACAGTCTTTTGTATCCTGCAAAATCATAAACAGTGTCAGGAAAAATTAGATTTGGATTATTTTTTGGCCATGTTTGGAACTTTCCACTGGTATATTGGTCGGGATTCCTTGTCTTGTTTATGGTGTATGACTGGTAATAGACTCTTGATCTATCTCCACCACCAGTACAAATGACGGAGAGGTCCCAAAAGTCTTGTGAGAGCGACCTTTCAGATTCATGGGAAGCAGACATGCTATGTGAATACATCATGTCATGTATCCATCTACTTCCTTTAGGGTATACCCGTCGCTCAGGCACAAAGTGCTGGATATCATTATGACTTTGTAGATTTTCATCTAGCACTTGTGTATTTCGGAGTTGCCAGGTTGGCCTCCATTTTTCTGCATAAACAGGCCATGATTCTTCATCTGAAATATACTTGAGCTGCTCTTTCTGGTGGGCCTGGTCCCATTCTGTGATGATGACCATAACATGGGGCAATTATTCTTCGGGGTCATTCATCTGTTCTTGATTCTGGATGAATTCTCTACTGAGAAAATCTGGCAAACAATTTTCAGAGCCCTTAATATGTTCAACTTTAAAATCAAAATAAGAAAACAAAGCCTGCCATCTTGCAAACTTTGCATCTTCTGGACTCTTGATGGTCTTGGTGATTACCTTTTCCAGTGCTTTTGCATCAGTTCTCAGTAAGAAATGTCTATTAGCCAAGTGAATAGAAAACTTACTTACGCAATTCCATGCTTCTTTTACTTCCTTTTCAATTGGGGCATAATTTAATTTTGATTTGCTCCAGACTCCTGAGACGAACTGCACAACTTGTTCTTCTTCTTTCGAACTTTCTTTACTTGGCTTTTGCTTAAGCACACCTCCCCAAACAATGTTGCTAGCATCTGTTTCAACGATTTTAAAAGCATTATCATCAGCAACATAAAGAATAGGGAGATTCCAAACCTTGGCTTTAATCTCTTTGACTACTTGAGTGTGCGCCTGTGTCCAAGGTTTCGGATTCTTTCTGAGTCTCTGGTTCAACAGAGACCTGTCAATGGCACATGAAGGATAGAAATTTCTCACATAATTCAAACAACCTAAGAACCTCTGCAATTGAGTTTTGTCAATAATAACATCAGGAAACTTATCAGCAAACTCAAGAGCATGATTTTGTAGAGCAATTTGTCCATTTTCAATTTGGTGCCCTAAAAACTTAATTTTTGTTTGGCACAACTCCATCTTCTTTTTGCTTAAAACCAAACCATTTCTCTGGACCAAATTCATGAAGATTTTCAGGTGTCTGAAGTGGTCTTGTAGATTCTTGGAAAATATAAGCAGATCATCTATATAGGCATGTAACCATTCAGCATAGGGTTTAAAAATAGAATCCATTACCTTCTGAAATTTAGAAGGTGCATGTTTTAACCCGAATGGCATTACATTCCACTCATAATGTCCATGTGGAACGCTGAATGCAATCTTCCATTTGTCTTTCTCTGCAACTGCAACTTGCCAGAAGCCATATTTTAGATCAAATTTTGAGAAGATTTTGGCTCCATGTATCCGCCGCATTAAATCTCCTTTGTGCGGGATCGGATAAGTATCATCTGCTAAAACATTATTCAGGGGTTTGTAATTTATAACAAGTCTAGGAACTCCCCGAATTTGCTCACTTCTTTTATTAACATAGAATCCATAACAGTTCCAAGGGCTGCTGGATTCTCTTATCAGCGTTCTTTCCAGAAGCTGATCAATTTCTTTCTGGCAGAGCTGTCGATATTCTGCTGACATGGGAATGGCTCTGCTTTTGCATGGTCTGCCCTCATATCCTTCCTTATAGGGCAGTTCAATACAATGTTGTTTTCTGTGCCAAAAGGCATTCGGCTCTTCTGAACAGCATGTCCTTTCAAATTCTTCTTTTAGTTTAGAAATCTGTTTCTGAACTTGTGGGGAACTCAACTGATCTTCAATATTTATTATGATTTTGTGGTCTTTAAGTTCCTCCAAACTATTTACTGCTTTTTGAAGTTTCTGCTCTTTTTCCTGCATCACCTGAACCATAGTTGAGACTCTGGTATTTGAAACATACGGAATCTCAATCCTTTCACCAGAGACAGTGATAAACATTCCTACAGATTTATCAGAAAATCTAACAGAACCATGGGGCTCAACAGCTGCTAGAAATATATTTCCCAATATACAATCAACTGGAATATCAACAATTGCAAGTGAGAGCTTAACACATTTAGAATTGAAACAGACGGCAACTTTAGAAACTTCAAATTCTAAATTTTTCTTTCCTAATCCCAAAACTTTTCTTTTTGCAGTAGTCCAATATCTAGATGGGATTATCTTCTTGGAAAGAATATTAACATCTGCACCAGAATCAATTAGTGCAGTAACATTATACACTCTGCCAGCAACACATACTTTTACCTCAATATGGTGTTGCTGATATGGTATTGCCATAACTTGCATGTCATTTAGAGGGAAGTGTTTCAGAGTGTAGAGTATAGTTGACATGTCTCCCTAAGATAGATGTAGAGGGTTGTTGATATGGTGCAGCCTTCCCTGGCTGTGAAACTTGGTGTTTCAGGGCAGCAATCTCGGCTTTCATGGCAGAGATATATTCAACAATCATTTGATCAAGAACTTGTCTGATCTGTGCTGCAGAAAGGCCATCAATGTTCCACTCCTTATGACTTCCCTCATGGAAAGTATCTCTGGCTGGGAGTCTACCCGCACCATACAAATCAGGGGCTGCAGGTCTTGTGAACTGAGGCTCTAAGGGCTCATAGATGGGGAATGCATGTTTTACAGATTTTTCAGAATCTGATTCTTCTAAAACAGAGGCAATGGTTATTCTCTCAGATTTTTCTTCTGTCTTAGACTCGGATGGCTTTACAACTTCTTTAGGGAAAAGCTATGGAAACTTAGAAATAGGACTGCTAAGTTCATGAGTGTGTATGCTTTTTCCCTTAGTTAAAAATGATGTCGAAATCGGCTTATCCGACTTCTTCAAACTCAACCTGTCTAACTTATCAGACAGATTAGAAACTGAATGCCGAGTAGAGATGGATTGTTCAACTATACAGTTCTCTACATCCTCAAATTTCTGAACAGAATTTTCTGAAATATGTCTAATTACAGATAAATCATACTGGACTGAATTTAAGACATTATTTACATCATTAATGGAAACCTGTACATTATCAATCTGATCTTTAACCAGGGCAGTTTTGGCAACATTCTTCTCAAGACCAGTGAGTGCAGTGTTTGTCCAATTCACCTGCTCACTCACTTTATGAACTCTACCCTCAATCCCAACTGCTGCAGTATCTCTCTAAACCAGAGGATATGCACTTGCTTGATTTTGTCCTTCACCTAGGACAATGCTCTTGAAGGGAGGATAGGAAGTGGAGGTCTCTATTTTACTGCCCTCTGGTCCTTGCCAGGCATGTGAAGAAGAGGCTACAGTATCAGCCATGAGAACAACATCTTCTTCCATTTTCTTCTTCCAGGAATAAAAAGAAATCCATACATTTTTCTCTTCCATGTATGATTTCCATTCTTCTGCCATCTTCCTTTTCTCTTCTCCTGGGAAGACTTTAGCAAACTTATCAACCTGTGGATGGGTAAACAGATCCAAATTTATCATCTGCTTCAGCCATTGAGCAGGGATCTGGTGTTTAGAACAACCATCCATTAAATTATAAAACTTGTGGATTTCTGGGACTGATGGTCCCTTAACACCTGGTGGCAGATCCTTGAATCTGCATTATGGGATCAGCTTTTTAGCTTGTTCAATATAGCTGAGTCCATACTTCAGACTATTTGCAGGTCTCATATTAGCAAAAATTGCTGTGAGCCGAGGATCTTCATTTTCCAATGTTGGCACAAGATGCATCATGAGAACATGCTCATCCTCATGTGGGAATGGAATGTCTGAGCACTTTGGATTAGGACAAGGGTTAGATGAAGTTGCAAGAGGGGCTTCACCAGTCCTAACATTATGGTTCTTATGAAGAACAACATAGGCTAGACTCTGCAAATTAACTTGTTGGCTACACTGAGGGCATATAACGCTCAGGGGCTGGAAATTTACAATCTGAGCATACTCAAACAAAGCAACATGACTACAATTTGATACAATAGAACTACAACCTGTATTTGTACAATATAGAGCTATATACCGGGGAGAATTTTTACATTCTGTCTCAATCCTTTGTCTGTCAATGGTTGATCTTCTGGGGAATGACAGGGTAGCAGAGGATTGGTTTTCTGTGATGTTGGCAGAGGTAATTTTCTGTACAGCGAGAGGTTTAGGATTTGGCACTGTCCAATGTTCTGGGAAAGTGAGATCTTCCTACTTAATGGCCTGATGTTCAATTTTATGATTTTTGGGATCAGTCAGGACAACGACACTGGTTTTTGACTCTCGGCTGGGTGCATGGAGGACTGCAAGAAACATTGTGGAGGTATGGCGAAAACAACCCCAAAACTGAATGGCAATATTTTGTCTTTTCTTCCTCATATCAAATCCCGTCGTTTGGATTTGAAGCTGTAGTATATCTGCTAGAGTTTCATCAGTGATTGACACTGAGAAGTTGGGATAACAATCAAACCACACCGGACCATTTGACAAAGGTGCAACAATCCCCCCAATTAATGAATATGTATATTTATTATGTGTTAGATCCCTTACAGTAGCTAACACATATGCATCTACACCTGGATGTACAAGTGCATGAATACCAACTCTCACACAACCCAATTGAAAAAATTGGGTTCCCTGTTTTCTTGCTTCAGCTTGAAGCTCCTTTGGATTCAAGATCGGGATTAACTGTACCCGATCTGAATTCTCTTCTATAGAGCTAACCGACTCTTTAATGGTGATCCTAGTGGCTACTTTGAGATGCCAGACACCTAGGTCACTATAGACTTGAGAGGAGGATATTTTGGGTAAAACCCATCTGGCTTGGGGTTCTACCTCCTCATATAAATGATCAGACTCATTTATTACTCTACTGCTACTACTAGCAAACATGTCTCTGAGTTGGTTTTGTTCAGTTCTATCTTTCTCCTCTAATTCTCTGTAAGAGACTGATTTAGACATAGATGAATCCATTTTCAATTTTTAAAGAGAGACGGATTAAGTACTGACCTTTCTCGAACCAGTCGCAAACACCGACTTACTGGCTCTGATACCAATTTCTAGCAGAGGCTTCTCAACAAGCTTGCTTGTTGCGCTCAGGCAGACTTGGCCTTGTTAGTTTCTCCTTTATTTTCTCAACACCGCTCTATGTGAACCCAGCGATGAACCCATACACGAACCTACTCCAAAATTCACACAACTGACGGCCTTCTTCGTGGCTTCCCTTCGCCTTTAACAGCCTTGGTGTCCCTCAATGGTTTGGCGAACCTCTGGCGAACTTTTGGTGAACTTTCAAGAGTATGAGAAGATAAACAGTATCTAACATCAATTATAAATGCACAGAGTTACAATACTTAAATGCGGAACTGATGAACTTTCTCTCTTTATTAATAGCAGAATGTTTTCACAATCAGATTACAGACTTTTATGGACTCAAGTCTCTGTATCAGAGATGGACTGTAATGGCTTTTACCGGACTGGTGCAACTCAATGAATGAGCGTGCAATACCGGAGGCTTCCTGGCCAAATTACAGACTCTGTCTCAAAGATTATATTACACAAACATAAATATACAGACTCAAACTGTAGAACTGGCCACTTTAGGTTTTGATCTATGCCGAGCACATAGACCCGCAGGCTTCTCAGTTCTCCTAAGGACTGTGAGTCAAGACTCCGTGATGCAAGCAGATCGCAAAGACTTGCGCAGATGCAGAGCAGGGAGCAAAACTCAGACTCAAACATACAAATGCAAAACTAAAACTCCAAATGCCGATGGTTACAAATGAGCCTTACCCTTCCTTATATATATTGGAAGAGGGGACAAACATTCCTGTAGACCTTCGGATTATTGACACTTGGAAGGCAGATCATCGTTTTCGGGTAACACATAATGTGACATCCGCACGGAGATTCGACCTTCCGACAACTACATGTGAAGGTGGGTGAATTATACACAGTGGATGCCTTTGAGTACAAGGCCCACGAGGAAACAAGACGATTAACTACAGAGAGGATGCTTTTCGGACAGATGAAAAGCCCCTCCTGCAACTTCATCTAACCCTTGTCCTAATCCAAAGTGCTCAGACATTCCATTCCCACATGAGGATGATCATGTTCTCATGATGCATCTTGTGCCAACATTGGAAAATGAAGATCCTCGGCTCACAGCAATTTTTGCTAATATGAGACCTGCAAATAGTTTGAAGTATGGACTCGGCTATATTGAACAAACTAACAAGCTGATCCCAGAATGCAGATTCAAGGATATGCCACCAGGTGTTAAGATACCATCAGTCCCAGAAATCCACATGTTTTATACTTTAATGGATGGTTGTTCTAAACACCAGATCCCTGCTCAATGGATGAAGCAGATGATAAATTGGGATCTGTTTACCCATCCACAGGCTGATAAGTTTGCTAAATTCTTCCCAGGAGAAGAGAAAAGGAAGATGGCAGAAGAATGGAAATCATACATGGAAGAGAAAAATGTATGGATTTCCTTTTATTCCTGGAAGAAGAAAATGGAAGAAGATGTTGTTCTCATGGCTGATACTGTAGCCTCTTCTTCACATGCCTGGCAAGGACTAGACGGCAGTGAAATAGAGACCTCCACTTCCTATCCTCCCTTCAAGAGCATTGTCCTAGGTGAAGGACAAAATCAAGCAAGTGCATATCCTCTGGTTCGGAGAGATACTGCAGCAATTGGGATTGAGGGTAGAGTTCAGAAAGTGAGTGAGTAGGTGAATTGGACAAACACTACACTCACTGGTCTTGAGAAGAATGTTGCCAAAACTGCCCTGGTTAAAGATCAGATTGATAATGTACAGGTTTCCATTAATAATGTAAATAATGTCTTAAATTCCTTCCAGTATGATTTATATGTAATTAGACATATTTCATAAAATTATGTTCAGAAATTTGAGGATGTAGAGAACTGTATAGTTGAACAATCCATCTCTACTCGGCATTCAGTTTCTAATCTGTCTGATAAGTTAGACAGGTTGAGTTTGAAGAAGTCGGATAAGCCAATTCCGACATCATTTTTAACTAAGGGAAAAAGTAGACACACTCATGAACTTAGCAGTCCTATTTCTAGGTTTCCACAGCTTTTCCCTAAAGAAGTTGTAAAGCCATCTGAGTCTAAGACAGAAGAAAAATCTGAGAGAATAACCATTGCCTCTGTTTTAGAAGAATCAGATTTTGAAAAATCTGTAAAACATGCATTCCCCATCTACAAGCCCTTAGAGCCTCAGATCACAAGACCTGCAGCCCCTGATTT
Source organism: Pinus albicaulis (assembly GCA_034641835.2). Classification (NCBI taxonomy): domain Eukaryota; kingdom Viridiplantae; phylum Streptophyta; class Pinopsida; order Pinales; family Pinaceae; genus Pinus; species Pinus albicaulis. The sequence goes on from CM076577.1 coordinate 1,162,443,310, forward strand.
GTATGGTGCGAGTAGACTCCCAGCCAGAGATACTTTCCATGAGGGAAGTCATAAGGAGTGGAACATTGATGGCCTTTCTGCAGCACAGATCAGACAAGTTCTTGATCAAATGATTGTTGAATATAAATTGATGTGTGTTGAGGGTAAGAGTGAAGTTCAAGCCTGAAAAACTCTCATTTCTTGTTTTACAGGTACATTAGCCAGATGGTGGGAATTAGAATCATCCCCTATTATGATTGCAAAGATGGAGCAAGAGGTGCTCAAAGATGAACAGGGAGATATAAGATTTAATGATGATGGTACTCCACAGAACAATATGATTGGTGCACTCACTACACTAATTCAAGAACACTTTTGTGGAGCAGAATTTGCACTAACAGATAAGAATGAGCTTATCCTAATGAATCTGAAGTGCAATAATATAAATCAGTTTGAAGATTTCCACAGAGATTGGATAGAAAGGATATTCTTGGTGAAAGAGCCCAAGAACATGCTGTGGAAACAAGTTTCTCTTGCAGCTCTACCATCCAAGCTAGTAGACATTCTGAATATGCAAGATGCTTTCCCCTTGTCAATGGAAGTTTATCTTTGGGGAGATTTTTATAGTATTATTACTAAAGTTCTGATTTCTCTTTGTACCAGTTCAAAGATGCAAAAGTCTATAAACAAATTGAATAGACTTCCTGATACTAAATATTTCTGCAGTAGATATGGCATAACTGTTGATGACCCTCTGGTAAAGCGGAGAAAGCACAAAAGACAAGCAAAGAAGGCACAGAAGCGTAGTCGGCCTTCTACTTACAGACTGAGTTCGGGAAAAAGAAGAGAACTCAGAAAACCGAAAGAAAGAAGATAGCATAAAGGAAGGAAATGATACTACAGGTATAATCCTAAGACCCATTATTACCAGCCCCATGACATCCGTCCTCGTCATGCATAGTACTAGTCCATCCAGTTCCTCCTCTGGTAAGAAGCCTAATTTTGTTGATGCTTCTTACGACCGAAACACAAAATCGTATCTCCCACACAACAGTAGAAAAGTTCGCACACTCACTTTGGGGGAGGTGAGTAGGGAGATACACAACACAAAATCTGAAATCTCTGCCATGAAAGCCGATATTGCTGCCCTGAAACACCAAGTTTCACAGCCAGGGAAGGCTGCACCAGTTCAACAGCCCTCTACATCTATCTCAGGGAGACATGCAAACTATACTCTACACTCTGAAACACTTCCAGAAGTAAGGGTTGCAGAAGGTAAATTTGATGATTCTGTTGGTTTCAGAGAAATAAATGACATGCAAGTTATGGCAATACAATATCAGCAACACCATATTGAGGTAAAAGTATGTGTTGCTGGCAGAGTGTATGATGTTACTGCACTAATTGATTCTGGTGCATATGTTAATATTCTTTCCAAGAAGATAATCCCATCTAGTTATTGGAATACTGCAAAAAGAAAAGTTTTGGGATTAGGAAAGAAAAATTTAGAATTTGAAGTTTCTAAAGCTGTCGTCTGTTTCAATTCTAAATGTGTTAAGCTCTCATTTGCAATTTCTGATATTCCAGTTGATTGTATATTGGGAAATATATTTCTAGCAGCTGTTGAGCCCCATGGTTCTGTTAGATTTTCTGATAAATCTGCAGGAATGTTTATCACTGTCTCTGGTGAAAGGATTGAGATTCCATATGTTTCAAATACCAGAGTCTCAACTATGGTTCAAGCGATGCAGGAAAAAGAGCAGAAACTTCAAAAAGCAGTAAATAGTTTGGAGGAACTTAAAGACCACAAAAGCATAATAAAGATTGAAGATCAGTTGAGTTCCCCACAAGTTTAGAAACAGATTTCTGAACTAAAAGAAGAATTTGAAAGGAAATGCTGTGCAGAAGAGCCGAATGCCTTTTGGCACAGAAAATAACATTGTATTGAACTGCCCTATAAGGAAGGATATGAGGGCAGACCATGCAAAAGCAGAGCCATTTCCATGTCAGCAGAATATCGACAGCTCTGCCAGAAAGAAATTGATCAGCTTCTGGAAAGAAAGCTGATAAGAGAATCCAGCAGCCCTTGGAACTGTTATGGATTCTATGTTAATAAAAGAAGTGAGCAAATTCGGGGAGTTCCTAGACTTGTTATAAATTACAAACCCCTGAATAATGTTTTAGCAGATGATACTTATCCGATCCCGCACAAAGGAGATTTAATGCGGCAGATACATGGAGCCAAAATCTTCTCAAAATTTGATCTAAAATCTGGCTTCTGGCAAGTTGCAGTTGCAGAGAAAGACAAATGGAAGACTGCATTCAACGTTCCACATGGACATTATGAGTGGAATGTAATGGCATTCGAGTTAAAACATGCACCTTCTAAATTTCAGAAGGTAATGGATTCTATTTTTAAACCCTATGTTGAATGGTTACTTGCCTATATAGATGATCTGCTTATATTTTCCAAGAATCTACAAGACCACTTCAGACACCTAAAAATCTTCATGAAGTTGGTCCAGAGAAATGGTTTGGTTCTAAGAAAAAAGAAGATGGAGTTGTGCTAAACAAAAATTAAGTTTTTAGGGCACCAAATTGAAAATGGACAAATTGCTCTACAAAATCATGCTCTTGAGTTTGCTGATAAGTTTCCTGATGTTATTCTTAACAAAACTCAATTGCAGAGGTTCTTAGGTTGTTTGAATTATGTGAGAAAATTCTATCCTTCATGTGCCATTGACAGGTCTCTGTTGAACCAGAGACTTAGAAAGAATCCGAAACCTTGGACACAGGCGCACACTCAAGTAGTCAAAGAGATTAAAGCCAAGGTTCGCAATCTCCCTATTCTTTATGTTGCTGATGATAATGCTTTTAAAATCATTGAAACAGATGCTAGAAAGATTGGTTGGGGAGGTGTGCTTAAGCAAAAGCCAAGTAAATAAAGTTCGAAAGAAGAAGAACAAGTTGTGCAGTTCGTCTCAGGAGTCTGGAGCAAATCAGAATTAAATTATGCTCCAATTGAAAAGGAAGTAAAAGCAGCATGGAACTGCATAAGTAAGTTTTCTATTCACTTGGCTAATAGACATTTCTTACTGAGAATTGATGCAAAAGCACTGGAAAAGGTAATCACCAAGACCATCAAGAGTCCAGAAGATGCAAAGTTTGCAAGATGGCAGGCTTTGTTTGCTTATTTTGATTTTAAAGTTGAACATATTAAGGGCTCTGAAAATTGTTTGCCAGATTTTCTCAATAGAGAATTCATCCAGAATCAAGAACAGATGAATGACCCCGAAGAAGAACTGCCCCATGTTATGGTCATCAGAAAGAGCAGCTCAAGTATATTTCAGATGAAGAATCATGGCCTGTGTACGCAGAAAAATGGAGTCCCACGTGGCAACTCTGAAATACACAAGTGTTGGACGCAAATTTACAAAATCATAATGATATCCAGCACTTTGTACCTGAAAGGAGGGTGTACCCTAAAGGAAATCGTTGGATACATGACATGATGTATTCACATAGCATGATGGCTTCACATGAAGCTGAAAGGTCACTCTCACAAGACTTTTGGGATCTCTCTATCATTTGTACTGGTGGCGGAGATAGAACAAGAGTCTATTACAAGTCATACAGCATAAACAGAACAAGGAACCCTGGCCAATATACAGGTGGCAGATTTCAAACATGGCCAGAAAACAATCCGAATATTATTTTTCCTGACACTGTTTATGATTTTACAGGTTATAAGAAATTATGGTGGGACTTATTAAATAAAGATGGATGAGAAGAAACCCACTATACAAAGCTGAAATTCTCCCCTACATGGGTAAATTCAAGAGAACCAGCTACACCATGGTTATCTGACTGGTGGTATCATTATGGTGTAAGTCCATTCAGCATGGATCCAAACTATTATGAGACTTATTTTCATAGACAATGCACTGATTGTCTCGAAGGTCCAGCTGGAGAATGTTTTCATTATCCATGCCAAACAGTAGGAGAAATTACAGGACTTGAACTTAAAATGATAAATCCAATTCTGAAGTCCTATATGCAAATGCACTATCCATGGTTAGTAATGACTAAGATTAAGCATCAGATTATCCTTAATAAGCCCATGATCGTCCGGTGTATCTACACTAAAGCATGGGATGACGAGTTCTACGGCAAATTCAGATACCCTGATGCCACAATCTTAGATCCTCCTGCATCTACCAGTACAAGTGGTCCACGGGAGCACCACTAAAAAGGTTCTCCCTGTGTAATAATGGTACCTAGTCACGGGTCTATAGTGACAGAGCTTTTCTCGAGGGCTTTTCATCTGTCCGAAAAGCATCCTCTCTGTAGTTAATCGTCTTTTTTCCTTGTGGGCCTTGTACTCAAAGGCATCCACTGTGTATAATTCACCCACCTTCACATGTAGTTGTCGGAAGGTCGAATCTCCGTGCGGATGTCACATTATGTGTTACCCGAAAACGATGATCCACCTTCCAAGTGTAAATATTCCGAAGGTCTACAGGAATGTTTGTCCCCTCTTCCAATCTATATAAGGAAGGGTAAGGCTCATTTGTAACCATCGGCATTTGGAGTTTTAGTTTTGCATTTGTATGTTTGAGTCTGAGTTTTGCTCCCTGCTCTGCATCTGCGCAAGTCTTTGCAATCTGCTTGCATCACGGAGTCTTGACTCACAGTCGTTAGGAGAACTGAGAAGCCTGCGGGTCTATGTGCTCGGCATAGTTCAGAACCTAAAGTGGCCAATTCTATAGTTTGAGTCTGTATATTTATGTTTGTGTGATATAATCTCTGAGACAGAGTCTGTAATTTGGCCAGGAAGCCTCCGGTATTTCATGCTCATTCATTGAGTTGCACCAGTCTGGTAAAAGCCATTACAGTCCATCTCTGATACAAAGACTTGAGTCCATAAAAGTCTGTAATCTGATTGTGAAAACATTCTGCTATTAATAAAGAGAGAAAGTTCATCAGTTCCGCATTTAAGTATTGTAACTCTGTGCATTTATAATTGCTGTTAGATACTGTTTATCTTCTCATACTCTTGAAAGTTCGCCAGAAGTTCGCCAGAGGTTCGCCAAACCATTGAGGGATGCCAAGGCCGTTAAAGGCGAAGGGAAGTCGCGAAGAAGGCCGTCAGTTGCGTGAATTTGGGAGTAGGTTCGTGTATGGGTTCATCGTTGGGTTCACATAGAGCGGTGTTGAGAAGATAAAGGAGAAACTAACAAGGCCAAGTCTGCCTGAGCGCAGCAAGCAAGCTTGTTGAGAATCCTCTGCTAGAAATTGGTATCAGAGCCAGTAAGTTGGTGTTCGCGACTGGTTCGAGAAAGGTCAGTACTTAATCCGTCTCTCTTTAAAAATCGAAAATGGATTCATCTATGTCTAAATCAGTCTCTTACAGAGAATTAGAGGAGAAAGATAGAACTGAACAAAACCCACTCAGAGACATGTTTGCTAGTAGTAGCAGTAGAGTAATAAATGAGTCTGATCATTTATATGAGGAGGTAGAACCCCAAGCCAGATGGGTTTTGCCCAAAATATCCGCCTCTCAAGTCTATAGTGACCTAGGTGTCTGGCATCTCAAAGCAGCCACTAGGATCACCATTAAAGAGTCGGTTAGCTCTATAGAAGAGAATTCAGATCGGGTACAGTTAATCCCGATCTTGAATCCAAAGGAGCTTCAAGCTGAAGTAAGAAAACAGGGAACCCAATTTTTGCATTTGGGTTGTGTGAGAGTTGGTATTCATGCACTTGTACATCCGGGTGTAGATGCATATGTGTTAGCTACTGTAAGGGATCTAACACATAATAAATATACAGATTCATTAATTGGGGGGATTGTTGCACCTTTGTCAAATGGTCCGGTGTGGTTTGATTGTTATCCCAACTTCTCAATGTCAATCACTGATGAAACTCTGGCAGATATACTACAGCTTCAAATCCAAAAAACGGGATTTGATATGAGGAAGAAAAGACAAAATATTTCCATTCAGTTTCGGGGTTGTTTTCGCCATACCTCCACAATGTTTCCTGCAGTCTTCCATGCACCCAGCCGAGAGTCAAAAACCAGTGTCGTTGTCCTGACTGATCCCAAAAATCAGAAAATTGAACATCAGGCCATTAAGTGGGAAGATCTCACTTTCCCAAAACACTGGACAGTGGCAAATCCTAAACCTCTCGCTGTACAGAAAATTACCTCTGCCAACATCACAGAAAACCAATCCTCTGCTACCCTTTCATTCCCTAGAAGATCAACCATTGACAGACAAAGGATTGAGACATAATGTAAAAAGTCTCCCCGGTATATAGCTCCAGATTGCACAGATACAGGTTGTAGTTCTATTGTATAATGTTACTGCACTAATTGATTCTGGTGCAGATGTTAATATTCTTTCCAAGAAGATAATCCCATCTAGATATTGGACTACTGCAAAAAGAAAAGTTTTGGGATTAGGAAAGAAAAATTTAGAATTTGAAGTTTCTAAAGCTGCCGTCTGTTTCAATTCTAAATGTGTTAAGCTCTCATTTGCAATTGCTGATATTCCAGTTGATTGTATATTGGGAAATATATTTCTAGCAGCTGTTGAGCCCCATGGTTCTGTTAGATTTTCTGATAAATCTGCAGGAATGTTTATCACTGTCTCTGGTGAAAGGATTGAGATTCCATATGTTTCAAATACCAGAGTCTCAACTATGGTTCAGGCGATGCAGGAAAAAGAGCAGAAACTTCAAAAAGTAGTAAATATTTTGGAGGAACTTAAAGACCACAAAAGCATAATAAAGATTGAAGATCAGTTGAGTTCCCCACAAGTTCAGAAACAGATTTCTGAACTAAAAGAAGAATTTGAAAGGACATGCTGTTCAGAAGAGCCGAATGCCTTTTGGCACAGAAAACAGCATTGTATTGAACTACCCTATAAGGAAGGATATGAGGGCAGACCATGCAAAAGCAGAGCCATTCCCATGTCAGTAGAATATCGACAGCTCTGCCAGAAAGAAATTGATCAGCTTCTGGAAAGAAAGCTGATAAAAGAATCCAGCAGCCCTTGGAACTGTTATGGATTCTATGTTAATAAAAGAAGTGAGAAAATTCGGGGAGTTCCTAGACTTGTTATAAATTACAAACCCCTAAATAATGTTTTAGTAGATGATACTTATCCGATCCTGCACAAAGGAGATTTAATGCGGCGAATACATGGAGCCACAATCTTCTCAAAATTTGATCTAAAATCTGGCTTCTGGCAAGTTGCAGTTGCAGAGAAAGACAAATGGAATACTGCATTCAGCGTTCCACATGGACATTATGAGTGGAATGTAATGCCATTCGGGTTAAAACATGCACCTTCTAAATTTCAGAAGGTAATGGATTCTATTTTTAAACCCTATGCTGAATGGTTACTTTCCTATATAGATGATCTGCTTATATTTTCCAAGAATCTACAAGACCACTTCAGACACCTGAAAATCTTCATGAAGTTGGTCCAGATAAATGGTTTGGTTCTAAGCAAAAAGAAGATGGAGTTGTGCCAAACAAAAATTAAGTTTTTAGGGCACCAAATTGAAAATGGACAAATTGCTCTACAAAATCATGCTCTTGAGTTTGCTGATAAGTTTGCTGATGTTATTCTTGACAAAACTCAATTGCAGAGGTTCTTAGGTTGTTTGAATTATGTGAGAAATTTCTATCCTTCATGTGCCATTGACAGGTCTCTATTGAACCAGAGACTCAGAAAGAATCCGAAACCTTGGACACAGGCGCACACTCAAGCAGTCAAAGAGATTAAAGCCAAGGTTCGGTTTTCTGAGTTCTCTTCTTTTTCCTGAAATCAGTCTATAAGTAGAAGGCAGACTATGCTTTTGTGCCTTCTTTTCTTGTCTTTTGTGCTTTCTTCGCTTTACCAGAGGGTCATCAACAGTTATGCCATATCTACTGCAGAAAGATTTAGTACCAGGAAGTCCATTCAATTTGTCTATAGACTTTTGCATCTTTGAACTGGTACAAAGAGAAATCAGAACTTTAGTAATAATAATATAAAAATCTCCCCAAAGATAAACTTCCATTGGCAAGGGGAAAGCATCTTGCATCTTCAGAATGTCTACCAGCTTGGATGGTAGAGCTGCAAGATAAACTTGTTTCCACAGTATGTTCTTGGGATCTTTCACCAAGAATATCCTTTCTATCCAATCTTTGTGGAAATCTTCAAACTGATTTATATTATTGCACTTCAGATTCATTAGGATAAGCTCATTCTTATCTATTAGTGCAAATTCTGCTCCACAAAAGTGTTCTTGAATTAGTGCAGTGAGTGCACCAATCATATTGTTCTGTGGAGTACCATCATCATTAAATATTATATCTCACTGTTCATCTTTGAGCACCTCTTGCTCCATCTTTACAATCATAACAGGGGATGATTCTAATTCCCACCATCTGGCTAATGTACCTGTAAAACAAGCAATGAGAGTTTTGCAGGCTTGAACTTCACTCTTACCCTCAACACACATCAATTTATATTCAACAATCATTTGATCAAGAACTTGTGTGATCTGTGCTGCAGAAAGGCCATAAATGTTCCACTCCTTATGACTTCCCTCATGGAAAGTATCTCTGGCTGGGAGTCTACCCGCACCATACAAATCAGGGGCTGCAGGTCTTGTGAACTGAGGCTCTAAGGGCTCGTAGATGGGGAATGCATGTTTTACAGATTTTTCAGAATATGATTCTTCTAAAACAGAGGCAATGGTTATTCTCTCAGATTTTTCTTCTGTCTTAGATTCAGATGGCTTTACAACTTCTTTAGGGAAAAGCTGTGGAAACTTAGAAATAGGACTCCTAAGTTCATGAGTGTGTATGCTTTTTCCCTTAGTTAAAAATGATGTCGAAATCGGCTTATCCGACTTGTTCAAACTCAACCTGTCTAACTTATCAGACAGATTAGAAACTGAATGCCGAGTAGAGATGGATTGTTCAACTATACAGTTCTCTACATCCTCAAATTTCTGAACAGAATTTTCTGAAATATGTCTAATTACAGATAAATCATACTGGACTGAATTTAAGACATTATTTACATCATTAATGGAAACCTGTACATTATCAATCTGATCTTTAACCAGGGCAGTTTTGGCAACATTCTTCTCAAGACCAGTGAGTGCAGTGTTTGTCCAATTCACCTTCTCACTCACTTTCTGAACTCTACCCTCAATCCCAACTGCTGCAGTATCTCTCTGAACCAGAGGATATGCACTTGCTTGATTTTTTCCTTCACCTAGGACAATGCTCTTGAAGGGAGGATAGGAAGTGGAGGTCTCTAATTTATTGCCGTCTGGTCCTTGCCAGGCATGTGAAGAAGAGGCTACAGTATCAGCCATGAGAACAACATCTTCTTCCATTTTCTTCTTCCAGGAATAAAAAGAAATCCATACATTTTTCTCTTCCATGTATGATTTCCATTCTTCTGCCATCTTCCTTTTCTCTTCTCCTGGGAAGACTTTAGCAAACTTATCAGCCTGTGGATGGGTAAACAGATCCCAATCTATCATCTGCTTCATCCATTGAGCAGGGATCTGGTGTTTAGAACAACCATCCATTAAAGTATAAAACTTGTGGATTTCTGGGACTGATGGTCTCTTAACACCTGGTGGCAGATCCTTGAATCTGCATTCTGGGATCAGCTTGTTAGCTTGTTCAATATAGCCGAGTCCATACTTCGGACTATTTGATGGTCTCATATTAGCAAAAATTGCTGTGAGCCGAGGATCTTCATTTTCCAATGTTGGCACAAGATGCATCATGAGAACATGCTCATCCTCATGTGGGAATGGAATGTCTGAGCACTTTGGATTAGGACAAGGGTTAGATGAAGTTGCAGGAGGGGCTTCACCAGTCCTAACATTATGGTTCTTATGAAGAACAACATAGGCTAGACTCTGCAAATTAACTTGTTGGCTACACTGAGGACATATAACGCTCAGGGGCTCGAAATTTACAATCTGAGCATACTCAAAAAAAGCAACATGGCTACAATTTGATACAATAGAACTACAACCTGTATCTGTACAATCTGGAGCTATATACCAGGGAGACTTTTTACATTCTGTCTCAATCCTTTGTCTGTCAATGGTTGATCTTCTGGGGAATGACAGGGTAGCAGAGGATTGGTTTTCTGTGATGTTGGCAGAGGTAATTTTATGTACAACGAGAGGTTTAGGATTTGGCACTGTCCAGTGTTCTGGGAAAGTGAGATCTTCCCACTTAATGGCCTGATGTTCAATTTTCTGATTTTTGGGATCAGTCAGGACAACGACACTGGTTTTTGACTCTCGGCTTGGTGCATGGAGGACTGCAGGAAACATTGTGGAGGTATGGCGAAAACAACCCCGAAACTGAATGGCAATATTTTGTCTTTTCTTCCTCATATCAAATCCCGTTGTTTGGATTTGAAGATGTAGTATATCTGCCAGAGTTTCATCAGTGATTAACACTGAGAAGTTGGGATAACAATCAAACCACACCGGACCATTTGACAAAGGTGCAACAATCCCCCCAATTAATGAATCTGTATATTTATTATGTGTTATATCCCTTACAGTAGCTAACACATATGCATCTACACCCGGATGTACAAGTGCATGAATACCAACTCTCACACAACCCAAATGCAAAAATTGGGTTCCCAGTTTTCTTGCTTCGGCTTGAAGCTCCTTTGGATTTAAAATAGGAATTAACTGTACACGATTTGAATTTTCTTCTATAGAGCTGACCGACTCTTTTATGGTGATCCTAGTGGCAGCTTTGAGATGCCAGACACCTAGGTCACTATAGACTTGGGAGGCGGATATTCTGGGTAGAACCCATCTAGCTTGAGGCTCTATCTCCTCATATAAATGATCAGACTCATTTATTACTCTACTGCTACTACTAGCAAACATATCTCTGAGAGGGTTTTGTTCATCTCTATCTTTCTCCTCTAATTCTCTGAAAGAGACTGATTTAGACATAGATGAATCCATTTTCAAATTTTTAAAGAGAGATGGATTTAGTACTGACCTTTCTCGAACCAGTCACAAACACCGAATTACTGGCTCTGATACCAATTTCTAGCAGAGGCTTCTCAACAAGCTTGCTTGCTGCTCACAGGCAGACTTGGCCTTGTTAAGTGTCTCCTTTATCTTCTCAACACCGCTCTATGTGAACCCAGCGATGAACCCATACACGAACCTACTCCCAAATTCATGCAACTGACGGCCTTCTTCGTGGCTTCCCTTTGCCTTTAACGGCCTTGGCGTCCCTCAATGGTTTGGCGAACCTCTGGCAAAATTTTGGCGAACTTTCAAGAGTATGAGAAGATAAACAGTGTCTTAACAGCAATGAAAAATGCACAGAGTTACAGTACTTAATGATGCGGAATGATAAACTTTCTCTCTTTATTGATTTCAGAATGATTTTACAATCAGATTACAGACTTATGGATTCAGATCTCCTTATCATGGATTGACTGCAATGGAATTTATCGGACTATTGCTACTCAATGAATGAGCGAGCGATACCAAAGGCTTCCTGGCCAAATTGCAGACTCTGTCTCAGAGTATTAAACACACAAAGATATAGATACAGACTCAATCTAAAGAACTGGCCACTTTAGGTTCTTGCCTATCACATGAATAGACACACAGGCTTCTCAGTTCTCTTAAGGACTATGAGTCAAGACTCCGTGATGCAAGCAGATCACAAAAATTGCGCAGATGCAGAGCAGGGAGCAAAAACTCGGACTCAAAACACACAAATGAAAAACTAAAACTCCAAATTCCAATGCCTTCGAATGAGCCTTACTCCTCCTTATATAGGATGGAAGAGGGGACAAACATTCCTGTAGACCATCGGATTATTGACACTTGGAAGGTGGATCATCGTTTTCGGGTAACACCAAAGGTGACATCCGCACGGAGATTCGACCTTCCCGCCATATACATGTGAAGGTGGGTGAATATACACTGTGGATGCCTTTAAGTACAAGGCCCACAAGGAAACAGAATAATTATCTACAGAGAGGATACTTTTCGGACAGAGGAAAAGCCCTTGAGAAAATATCTGTCACTATAGACCTGTGACTAGGTATCATTATTACACAGGGAAAGCCTTTTTAGTGAGGCTCCCGAGGACCACTTGTACTAGCTGATGCTGCAGGAGGATCCAAGATTGTGGCATCAACATATCGGATTTTTCCATAGAATTCGTCATCCCAGGCCTTGGTGTAGATACGCTGGACGATCATAGGCTTATTGAGGATGATCTGATGCTTAATATTGGTCATAACTAACCACTGATGGTGCATTTCCATGTAGGACTTTAAAAATGGGTTTCTCATTTTGAGTTCAAGTCCTGCTATTTCTCCTACGGTTTGATAGGGATAGTGAAAGCATTCTCCAACTGGACTTTGGAGACAATCAGTGCATTGTCCATGAAAATAGGCCTCATAATAGTGTGGATCCATGCTGAATGGACTAACACCATAATGAAACCACCAATCTGATAACTAAGGTGCAACTGGTTCTCTTGAATTGATCCAAGTAGGGGAGAATTTCAGCTTGGTGTAGTGGGTTTCTTCTCGTCCATATTTATTTAATAAATCCCACCAAAGCCTTCTATAACCTGCAAAATCATAAACAGTGTTAGGAAAAATAATATTAGAATCGTTTCCTGGCCAGGTTTGAAATCTTCCGCCAGTATATTGGCCAGGGTTCCTTGTCCTATTTATGCTGTAAGATTTGTAATAGACTTTTGTTCTATCTCCACCACCAGTACAAATGACAGAGATATCCCAAAAGTCTTGTGAGAGTGACCTTTCAGCTTCATGGGAAGCCATCATGCTGTGTGAATACATCATGTCGTGTATCCATCGACTTCCTTTGGGGTACACCCTCCTTTCAGGTACAAAGTGCTGGATATCATTATGACTTTGCAAATTTGCGTCTAGCACTTGTGTATTTCGGAGTTGCCACGTAGGACTCCATTTTTCTGCGTAGACAGGCCATGATTCTTCGTCTGATATATACTTGAGCTGCTCTCTCTGATGGGCCTGGTCCCATTCTGTAATGATGACCATAACATGGGGAAAATCTTCATTTTCAGGGTCATCAATCTGTTCTTGATGCTGGATAAATTCCCGACTGAGAAAATCTGGCAAACAATTTTCAGAGCCCTTAATATGTTCAACTTCAAAATCAAAATAAGCAAACAAAGCCTGCCATCTTGCAAAATTTTCATCTTCTGGACTTCTTATGGTCTTGGTGATTACCTTTTCCAGTGCTTTTTCATCTGTTATCAGCAGGAAATGAACATTTTCCAAGTGAATAGAAAACTTACTAATGCAGTTCCATGCAGCTTTTACCTCTTTCTCAATTGGAGCGTAATTCTGTTCAGATTTGCTCCAAACTCCTGAAACAAACTGCACCACCTGCTCCTGTTCTTTTGGGCTTTCTTCACTTGGTTTTTGCTTAAGCACACCTCCCCAACCTATGTTGCTGGCGTCTATTTCAACAATTTTAAAAGCATTATCATTTGCAACATAAAGAATAGGGAGATTACGAACCTTGGCTTTTATCTCCTTGACTGCTTGAGTGTGCGCTTCTGTCCAAGGTTTCAGATTCTTTCTGAGTCTGTGGTTCAACAGAGACCTGTCAATGGCACATGAAGGATAAAAATTGCTCACATAATTCAAAAATCCTAAAAACCTCTGCAATTGAGTTTTATCAAGAATAACATCAGGAAACTTATCCGCAAACTCAAGTGCATGATTCTGGAGAGCAATCTGTCCATTTTCAATCTGGTGCCCTAAAAACTTAACCTTGGTTTGGCACAACTCCATTTTATTTTTACTTAATACCAAACCATTTCTCTGGACCAACTTCATGAAGATCTTCATGTGTCTGAAGTGGTCTTGCAGATTCTTGGAAAATATAAGCAGATCATCTATATAGGCAAGTAACCATTCAACATATGGCCTAAAGATAGAATCCATTACCTTTTGAAATTTTGAAGGTGCATGCTTTAATCCGAAAGGCATTACATTCCATTCATAGTGCCCATGGGGAACACTGAATGCTGTCTTCCATTTGTCTTTTTCGGCGATTGCTACCTGCCAGAAGCCAGATTTTAAGTCAAACTTTGAGAATATTTTGGCTCCATGTATCTGACGCATAATATCACCTTTGTGTGGAATCGGATATGTATCATCTGCTAAAACAGAGTTCAAGGGTTTGTAATTTATTACAATCCTGGGAACACCCCGAATCTTTTCACTTCTTTTGTTTACATAGAATCCATAACAGTTCCAAGGGCTGCTGGATTCTCTTATTAGCTTCCTCTGAAGGAGCTGATCAATCTCTTTTTGGCAGAGCTGTCTATATTCTGCTGACATTGAGATAGCTCTACTTTTGCATGGTTTTCCCTCATATCCTTCTTTGTAGGGCAGTTCAATACAATGTTGTTTCCGATGCCAAAAAGCATTTGGTTCTTCAGAACAGCATGTCTTCTCAAATTCTTCTTTTAGTTCAGAGATTTGTTTCTGAACTTGTGGGGAACTCAACTAGTCTTCAATCCTGATGATACTTTTGTGATCCTTGAGTTCTTCCAAACTTTTTACTGCTTTTTGAAGTTTCTGCTCTTTTTCTTGCATAGCCTGTACCATGGTAGAGACTCTGGTATTTGAAACATAGGGAATTTCAATTCTTTCCCCAGAGACTGTGATAAAGCATCCTACAGAATTGTCAGGAAATCTAAACGAACCATGGGGCTCTACTGCTGCTAAAAATATGTTTCCTAATATACAATCAACTGGAATGTCAGTAATTGCAAATAAGAGTTTGACACATTTTGAATCAAAACAAACAGCAGCTTTAGAAACTTCAAATTCTAAATTTTTCTTTCCTAATCCCAAAACTTTTCTTTTTGCAGTAGTCCAATATCTTGATGGGATTATTCTTTTGGAAAGAATATTAATGTCTGCACCAGAATCAATTAGTGCAGTGACATTGTACACTCTGCCTGCAACAATTTTTTTTACCTCAATGTGGTGTTGCTAATACTGTACGGCCAGAACTTGCATGTCATTTATTTATCTGAAACCAACAGAATCATCAAATTTGCCTTCGGCAACTCTAACTTCTGGTCTTGGTTCAGAATGCAAAGTGTAGTTGACATGTCTCCCTGATATAGATGTAGAAGGCTGTTGTGCTAGTGGAGCCTTCCCTGACTGTGAAACTTGGAGTTTCAGGGCAGCAATTTCTGATTTCATGGCAGAGATTTCAGATTTTGTGTTGTGTATCTCCCGACTCACCTCCCCCAAAGTGAGTGTGCGAACTTTGCTACTATTGTGCTGGAGATACGACTTGGTGTTTATTTCGTAAGAAGCATCAACAAAATTGGGCTTCTTACCAGAGGAGGAACTGGATGGACCAGTACTGTGCTGCATATAGGCTTTGAGCATTGCAGCTTTAAGATCACCTTCCTCAAGGGCATGGATGTGAGAAAAAATCTTCATTTCATCTTCATCAAGCTGTGCCATGAGGACTTTGAGCTTCGGCTGGGGTTCTTCTGGGGAAGAGTCATGAGAGGAATAGTCTGATTCAGAATCTGAACAAGCACAGTTGTCTGGGTCAGAACACTGACAATACATGTTGACTTCTTCATCAGAAGAGGAAGAGGAATAAGAAGAAGAAGACTCAGCAGAGGATTCAACAGCATGTTGTTGAATGCGAAGGGCTTGAGAGCGGTTGTGACA